>NQII01002322.1:254117-280077 GCA_002778355.1 Clitarchus hookeri
GGGCAGGCCGGACCTGAGGGCGCACCCCCTGGCCTACCAGAAGCAGCCCGGGGCAGCGGCGGCCGTCGCCAAGTCCTAGTGCGCTCCGTCGACAGTCGTCCGCCCCGGTCACGATGACCACTTCTTAAAAATCTAAACGCAGCACCAGTGTCATCGTTTTGCCGACGTATCCCTTCGCCCGAGCTGTTCCAGCAAATTAAAGTCATGCCTTTTGTGGTAGGGGGGACGCGGTTGTTCAGCGGCCAGAATACTCGCCTCCCACCTAGACGAACCTTATCATATCCCCGACGGGGTCACTCCCGGATTTTCGCACGTTGGGGATCGTGCCAGACGATGCCGCTGGTCGGCTGGTTTTCTCGGAGATCTCCCATTTCCCCCCGCGCTTGCATTTCGGCGCTGCTCCATACTCACCTTCCATCACCCTCATCGGCTCTCAAGACCTCGACGTTAAGAGCGGCCTTAATCTCTCCACTCCCGCTGTTTGGGGTCGTTTGATGAGTTTGACAATAAGTAGTATTGACTTACCCTGTTATATTAAAGAGAATTTTATGTTCTCCCGTCNGGTCGTTTGATGAGTTTGACAATAAGTAGTATTGACTTACCCTGTTATATTAAAGAGAATTTTATGTTCTCCCGTCCACGAAACTGTTGAAAAGTGGCCTTCGTGACTGATGCCCTGGTTGCACCATTGAGGTTCAGCAATGATCTAAGATCAAATACCGGCTTGATCCTGGTTCAGTACATTTTGGCCGTTGCACCATTGTGTTCGGCGTGCTGAACTAAGATCAATTTGAACCTCACCTTGAACCGTAAATTTTGGCGGTTCAGGAGGATTATCTCGGATCAAGGAAATACGAGTGCTTTATTTTAAAATGTCAAAGTCATATTGAAAAGTAATTTTTTTTAATGGCATAAACATTCAAATATTTGGTATTTAAGCTCTGTTTGGCACATAAAAATACATCTTAAGTGTTTATAAAGTGAAAAGAGAAAAAAAAGGCCGTGTTGAATATAGGTTATGTAAAGATAAAAGCACATTTTAATATATTTATTTACTAGAAATGGAATTTGTAATATTTATATATTTTTTAATGGGTTCGGTTGTTTTTTACTGTTGTAAAATTTAAACTGAGCCCTTTTACAAAGTCTTAAGATACAATGCATTTATTTCATTAAAGTTTGTACGTATGTTTTGTAAAGAGAAGATGATATTNTTTACAAAGTCTTAAGATACAATGCATTTATTTCATTAAAGTTTGTACGTATGTTTTGTAAAGAGAAGATGATATTCATGCTTATCCCTCCGAGAAAACAAAACGGAATACTGGAAAAGCTATTCAGAATATCAGAAACTGTCCTAATTTTCCGCACGAGCTAAATCTCACGTCGAATTTTTTGCNACTGGAAAAGCTATTCAGAATATCAGAAACTGTCCTAATTTTCCGCACGAGCTAAATCTCACGTCGAATTTTTTGCTCACGAAAGAGCAGCCGTAGCCGACAAAAGTAGTTTGAAAATACGCCAACAGGTAGCGCTAAGTATAATTTTTATTGTTTGGGAATTCAAAAGAACATTATACACACTTGAAAATCATTCAGTAAAACTCGTACAACAAATATTTTACTTAAAACAGATAAAAGATCGCACCATCTAGTTCTGTACACTACCTTCTTTAAATAATATTGGTAATAAAAAATAATGAAAAAAGTGTGTCCACAGAAACGTATAAATTGTCTCCGAAAATATAAAACAAACACTTGCATCATGACGTCACGAACCCACATTACACTGCCCCTGCCACCGACCCAATGATTTGAGAAAGTGTCAGGGTGCTTTTGCTTCACAAACACCTAGTGAGCTATGGGAATTTCGGCTTCTGGTCTCACAACACTAACAGCCATTCGGTGGCATATGAGGGTTCGGCGGTGACGTCACGAAACGAGAGCCAATCACAAATAGCTTTTCAACTCAATCCCAGTTCTGAACCGAGATCAGGCGATCTAAGATCGGAACTCGGCAGTTCGCGTTGGTCCGACACTCGTACGTTGGAACTCCGATCCAACTGAAGATCGTGGTGTCTGAACCAAGATCACAGGATCTTGGTTCACGGCTGGCAATGGTGCAACCGGGCATGAGGCAGAGTAGAGGAGGTCGGAGGACGCGTGGTCAGGCCTGGTGGGAGTGCACTCCCTGGTGCATCGGCGACGACCAGACAGCGCAGTGCTGGTCACCAGGTCCCAGCCAGCACTCTCGTCGACCATCGTCACACTGCTGCCTGCACCGTCGACACCATACACTGTCACTCCGGGTGACTTTGCCCCAGCGTCGGCAGCTCTAACCAAACCACATGCCTAATTGTTTAATTTATTTGCTGTCAAGCCCGCCCCTGGACAGCGACAACGCCTTAGTAAGGCAGCAATCACTATTCTTCCAGCAATCGGCCAGGGTCTGTGTTAACGAACCATCTCAGAATTCGCCTAGAAAACGCCTAGAAAACAGAAGTCACGTTGACCGGACCGGGAATCAAACCTGCGTCCTTCAGATTGCGAGCCGAATGATTTTTTCCATGGCGCTTCGAGTGGTTTCAAATGAAGACCCGAAGATTCTGTGCACTATACTGTGTCAATTCATTAAAAAAAAAATACTTAACATTAAGGAGGGGGTCTGCAGAGTCTTCATTTTAAATGAAAATGTGTGGTCAAATATTAGGCTTTGTTTCGCCCGCGTTACCCCCAAATGACTGTACACGTTGCGAAGCACACTTTATTTGTGTCGGGGCAAACACCAAGATCTGAATATTCCGCAAGGAAATTTCCGCTGAGTGACCGGTCAGTGTATTTACTTTCCTTCCATTTGTATTAACGCGCAAGCACTGCGATAGTTAGCGTTAATTTATTCATGAACGAAAAAAAAAAATTAATTTATTAAAAATAGGTGTAACTCGCTTGTGTTAACTACGTGGTATGAATATTTTTAGCTTCACTTCCTTCTAAACAGTGATTTGAAATTAACATATAATATAAGTTGTTTGAACTTCACGTCTCATGAAATTCAAATTTTTAAAATACGAATCTAAGTAATAATAGAGTGAAAAACTTGAGTTTAATTTATACAAAGGACATTTTTTAAATAGACTAGAAACTTTCCTCACGCCTGTGCTCTTGATGAGCTTCACTGCTATAGTTATAAGGTCAAATAAGAACAGGCCTGTTGAAGAAGTACTGTGTAATAATATATCTCAAATACCTACTTTTGTTGAACCTCTAGCGGGAGAGTGGCGCACGTTTGTGTACCTATGGCGATGAACAAATATCTACAAGTTATTTAATGTTTATTTTTATTGTGAAGTTCAATTTAGTAGCCTTTTTCTCTTCCGAAAGAGTATCATTAGATATAAGCTACATGGCAGCGTTATTGACTTACGACTGCTTATACTAAGACGCTTGTTCAATGAATGTATTTATTTGTATGTATTTATGTTTATTTAATTGACGCAGGTCATCTTCGAAACCTGCAAAGTGCAATTATATGTATACTTGCGAATTGTTTTCTTGTTGAATTGAAAACCTTTTTTGTGGAATAAATACTCTGTGTTGTAGAATATACTGTTTATTTCAAACCATTTCTATGAGTGTTTTTAATTTTTATATACATTTTTTTTCTTTACGAAAGTTATTTGGTATTACGCTATCCTTGCATAAATATTTAACATTGCAGTTATAAATATCAATCTGTTAGGAAGGCATAAAACCCGAAAAATAAAATCTTTTCATCAACACGTCAGAGTTACTTCGTACAACTGCGAAGAGATCGTTGCACTCTCTGTAAACACATCACCAGTATATGAAGAAATGTGAGAATTGACGACAAATCACGTATTCCACCACTGTTTACTCGGCACTACTTGCCTACGTTTGTTTCAGTCGATGGCTGTAACGCATAGTGAGGCATTTTTGGTTCCCATGCAGTGTTTATGTGCATGCCGAGAACTCGGCAGAAAATCAGGAAAAAATTGTAACAGTATAAGCATTTGGGGCCGCACGGAAGTTTTCAGTGCATCGCTGTTGAAAATATCTCTCTAAAGTAATGTAATAAATATAACAATCTAATGTAAACTTCCTTTATTTTCGATGCCTTCTGCCTTTTGTATAATGTACAAAATAAAGAAGTTAATTACATATTTTTACTTACCAAGGTACAGACATAGGCAATTCTTGGCCTGTCTCTAATTCAATAGAAAATATGTAATTTTATTTATAGCAAGCAAATAATAGCTCCAACGCGGCTATAGCAAAATCGTTATTTTTATTTCCAAAGCATACTAACCAAAATTTTACTTTTTTTCCCTGTAACTACGTTTTTAAAGCAGGATCGTTAGGGGTCTCATTAGAAATAATTACCGTGTTATATATCTTACTTAAGTACGTAACTCTGTAAATAAATATGAAATGTGTAATTTACAATGCACTGCAATGCCCGAGGTAATTACACCAATAAAATAAAACGCCACATAGCATTTTGTTATGATAGGAATGTGTTTCAATTTATAACAAGAGTTCATATCGCTTATTTTAAATTTATGTTGTAGGTAAGGAACTGGAATATTCGGATCGTTTGTAAAAACGATCGCGGAACTTAGAAAGTTACATATTACAGAAATCAGGCAACAAAACTATGAAACGAATGGTGCTCAGTTTTTCATTTTCGTAACAGTACCATATCACAGTAGTGGACATTTATGGCTGGAGAATAAATGGAATGGTTTTAATTTTGTTTTGCCCTTTGGTTTTACCATTTGCGGTTCACGCAAACCAAGATCATACGATTGTTCCGCTTAAAGTATCCCCAAAATATGTTTGCAAACGACGCATCTACAAAGTATGATAGATAAAGGTTTATACTGCACTTTTAGATATAATAAAATATCCAATTACTTTGGCAGTATTTACCTTATTTATGATGATAATAATTTATTACATGGCATGAGGGAAGATTGTTGAAATTAGTTATATATTTTAGGATCGCAATTTTTTTAGGATGCTGTGTTACAGAACAGGTTTTGGGCGTACGCTATCCTTTATTAATAGCTACATTCTTCGATAAAAGTAGTGTATAGTCCATTAACTTTTCTGAAGTCCTGCTAAAGTTCTACTTCCAGTATATTCTTCCGCCTTATGCAAACCAATCTTAACCTAGTCTAGAAAATTACACGAAATGGACAACGCACCGCATTCGAGCGCACTCTGTATAGTAATATTTCGCATTAGAACTATTTCTTACTAGGTGTTACCAACACACCTATTTTCTCCCTGTTTTATTTATATTACTTATAACTGTAAAGTATCATAATTTGTAAATAAAATATAAGAAAAAACTTCAATTTAATAAAAAATAAGGATTTTTTATGTTAACGGAAGTGTGAAACGTTTGTAATGCGTGACATATTTAGGAAACAATCAAACACNCTCGTCTGAAGTGTGTGTTCTTTTCGTAGATCAGCACATTGGACGCACGCTTAATAGTTTCGTTGAAAAACGTGTGTTTCGAACACTCTGCAAAGCAGTTCAAGCGCCAGGTAGACGTACGCCTCAAGGTGTTCAGTGCACGTGCCGGACACGTGGTTATCAGGTCGTGAAGACTGCGTGATAGAGAAGTGATANACGCCTCAAGGTGTTCAGTGCACGTGCCGGACACGTGGTTATCAGGTCGTGAAGACTGCGTGATAGAGAAGTGATAGGGACGTTCTCCGAGTGCGAACCAGTTAACCACGCTAGCAGCTGAAGACACGCAGATCACACGTTTCACGCGCAATGCGCATGCGCAGCGCTAGTTAGCTGGAGAAAGTCTTCTCTGGGTGGGGGGACGGTGGAGGGGGAAGGGGGGTGCTCTTGGACACCCTCGATGACCTTGGAAACAAAGACGGTAGGAGATATGCACTTCCTTCCGCAAGCACCGCGGTTAGCCGTCCGTCGTCGGCGAGTTGTTTGACGACTTGATTCCAGAGTGGAGAGGTTCGCGTGGCTCTTGATATCGGGGTCTTGAGAGCCGCCGAGAGTGAAGCGAGGCGTGAGTGCGGAGCGGCGGCGGAATGCAAGCACGGGGGGAAACGGGAGATCTCCGAGATGACCCGCCGAACAGCGGTATCTCGTGAGCATCCGTGAGCGACCCCGCCGGGAATCGAACACAGTTCGCCTTGGTGGGAGGAGAGCACTCTAGACACTGCTCAACCGCGGCTCCCACCCCATGGGCAGAGTCCTAACCTGTCCAATCTGGCTTGACTCTCACTTTTTCCCGTTAAGGGTCCTGCCCACCGGCTGGCAGCTGCAAAAATTAAATAGGAAATCACACGTTGAAGAAATTTCGCCTCAGCGCGTTAATTTCAAAGATAAGCATTTCAAACAAAAAATAGTCTATCACGAAGTTTTCAGGAGAAATTTCCTACGGTGGAGTTATTTCCGTGACATTTATAGCATGTGTAAAAGGAAATTTTAAAATTTGTGTTTTACAAAAATNTCCTACGGTGGAGTTATTTCCGTGACATTTATAGCATGTGTAAAAGGAAATTTTAAAATTTGTGTTTTACAAAAATGGGCATACTGCCTATCTATATTGAAAATACACGCTCATAGGGAACTTATATAAAATTCACGAAGAATACATTTTGTTTTAAACGCTTATCTTTGAAATTAACGCGCTGGGACGAAATTTCTTTAACATGTGATTTCCTATTTAAATTTTGCAGCTGCCGGCGTCGTCGAGGCAATAGCTGGGCGTGCGTTGCCACAGCGCGACGTNTCCTACGGTGGAGTTATTTCCGTGACATTTATAGCATGTGTAAAAGGAAATTTTAAAATTTGTGTTTTACAAAAAATGGGCATACTGCCTATCTATATTGAAAATACACGCTCATAGGGAACTTATATAACATTCCCGAAGAATACATTTTGTTTTAAACGCTTATCTTTGAAATTAACGCGCTGAGACGAAATTTCTTTAACATTTGATTTCCTATTTAAATTTTGCAGCTGCCGGCGTCGTCGAGGCAATAGCTGGGCGTGCGTTGCCACAGCGCGACGTGTAATAATCACCTAATTATGGACTGTTCACGGTTATCTGAACACTTTGAAAATGAACCTTGAAAAATGCCGCTACCCCGACTTGCATTTATTTTAACTGGCAAACTTTGTAGCATGCGCCCAGTAATGTCGGTAATGGCTTAGTTAAAGTAGTTCCCTGTCTTAACGTTGAGTTAAAACTGTTAGGTAAACGTCTGTGAATGCTGAAATAATATTTTTTTTTGCATTCTGATTTCCGTAGTGCGTATAAGGGTGAGAGTTATCAAATTTGTAAGATGTTTTACGTTTCTAAAAATTTTGCATTTTCACTTGACCGACACATGAATAAAGTGACCAGGCACATCGTAATATAAATTGTATATATTGTGAAAAAATACACAACGTGCATAAAAAGTAGATCTTAAGCAGGGCTAAAGATAGTTCTACTCAGGTTAGGAAGAAAATAACTTTCCTTATGGGAGAGTTTGGCATCGGGAAAATTTCCGCTGCTAGGTAAGGGCCAGTGTTCCAAAGAGATCAGTTTTATTTAAAATGTTAATCTGCGTGAATAATAAAAAAGGAAGATTTCACTTACTTAAGTAATAATTTATATTTTATATATTATTATTGAAATAATTTTGTTTTCTAACTTAGAAAAAAGAAAAAAAAATATCCGGCACACAATGCGACACTAGCGCTTACCTAGTGGCGAAAAATTTTAGTTGCCAAACTGAAAGAATTAAGCTTCCCAGCCTGTGCAGAATATACCTTAGCAGGGCTTTGAAAAGTGCTCAGTTTACCGTGAAACAACACGTATCAGAACATCGTCAACTCCGCTAGGCCCGTATAGCTATGCTCACGGGACAGTGAATGAAAATCACGCCCCATAGGCCTCATTACGTATCGTGCATATCGTTCCTCGTGTCATTCCAAAGCTCGTCTGTTCTGTGACTGAACACAACGGGACAAACGGAAAGAAATGAGCCATTGTACGCTTCTTCCACTTTTCGGAGGTGAGCCCTTTGGTTCGACAAAGAAGTTGCTGTGGTGTTAAACACGTATAACTATGAGCTTTGCTGTTACGGTTAGAAAATTATAAAACCCAGCCACTTGAAAATGAAACAATTTTGCATCAGTCTGTATTTAAAGACTTACAAAAGTAAACTTTATTGATAATAAAAATTTTAAAATTTATAATGAATGTGCAGTGTGTCTGCAAATGCACCACACAATATATGAAGGAAAATCATAAGTTGTCCACGTTATTGATGGCTGATACGCTCAATACCAACCAAGAGGAAAAATTGTATTCATTAATACAATAAAAATATGCAGGTTATAAGGAAAATCACCTGAAAATGTTTAGGAAGTGATTCCCTCGGAAAAATAGAGGAAGACCGAGCAATGCGATTTATAACCTAACTATCTCAGTCACCGAGGGAGATATTCACACATGAAAACAGATTTTATAATGTGTATGTATGTGAACAGTCATAGCCGAAGGAATATCAATTTACTATTCGTGAAACAATGTTTTATCTAATCTATATATTCAACGTAAACAAAACGTGAGGTTAATACTTCCCATGAAAATAATCAGCACCGCTTCTTTTTATAGCATAGTAGAATGATTATGGGGACTTTGGAGCAAGAGGCTGGGGGCCATCTTGTCCGCCATCTTGGATCCATGTGACTTTGACCGTTGGCTTTGGTGACCTTTGACCTTGAACACCCAAAAAATCGAAACAAATACTAAATATCTAAAACATTTCAAAAAATTATATTAAAGAAAATATTTAAAAATTATTTAATTATGAATAAAAAATGTATTTAAAAAATTATTTAAAAAATTAATTTCCAGAGTTTCCCCACACCATCCTCAATCCATAACCATTCCACCATCTTGGTAAATGCAGTCCACCATCTTCGTAGGCATCACAGCCACCGTCCGCCATCTTGTTTTTTTCGTTTTTCATTTGTTTCTACATTACTGGAGTTTGTCTCTCACCTTAGCTCGCCCGCCATCTTGGTTTTTCGTTTGTCATTTGTGTTACAATGCATGTGCTGTTCCCAGCACCGCACCTAACAGAATATTGACCCCCTCCACTACCTCCTTTAAATATATTTAACTTGCCAATTGCCCCACCCCTGATTTCCATTGGCTATTTGCCCACCCCCTTCCAATACATTTAATTGCTTCACCATGTCTCTTATTGGCTAATTACTCGGGTATTTTCGGAAACCTTTGTTCGACCAATTAGTCGGTTCCCCTCCAACCCCTTCCAGTATATTTAATTGCTCCACCAATCTTCCTCATAATTACTTAGGTGTTTTGGATAACCTTCGTTCCTACCAATCGGCAGCCTACTTCAATAGCGAGGGCGTGCTATTTTTTTCCCCTTAAAAACTCTTTATCAGACGTCCCCCAAGCCCCCTCGGGCAAGAAGTCATTGTTCTCGCTGTCGTTCCTTGTTCGCTATTTCAAGAGGAAAGCCCAGTGACAATTTTGAAACTTGCAGGATTTCACACCCGTGTTAAATAAGCGATAGCCATATCGTCAATTGAAGAAGAAAATAACAGCAAGAGTAACGCAGAAGAAAATGGAGATAATGTTCTTCAGCTTATCCGCTCCATATTGGCACGAGGAGCAACTTCGTCAATGCCGTCTACTGGCACGAACCTGCAACCATCAGGCAACCCTTACCAGCCGCCATCGGCCAGAACGTCCTACAGCTTGTTCTCTCCCAGCTTCGAAGAGATCTCCATCAGCTCCGACTTCCAATGCAGGGATATCGAAGAAGAAATGGAAGTGTCTGTCACCGAATTTGATCAATTCAGGTCAGAATACATGAGCAAGTACAGTGAACTGAATTGTGGGTACCGACGCGTAAGTTTTTGAGATACTCGAGGCGTTCTGCAAATTCAATTCTGTGACGGTGCAGTTCACTGGCTATGCTGCTACGATGATTTCGAAGGCCGTTATATGAGGGATACATAAACGTGCGAATATAAAAACTTTTACGTTTACAATTTATGCCCTAACTCTACGCTTCCTTGTTCACTGGAGGAATTGGTAAAACAAAACCTTGATGTCCACGTTTGCAAGAATGTACTAAAGTGTAGTGTACAAACTGTTCCAAAAAATTAAAAATAATCATGTGTGCAAATGGCAGGATAAATGTGATGGACATAACCATGTTGTGAAAATGCAAGGTTCCCCGGACTGGGCCTCCACCTGCACGCCTTCTGCATGCGAAGTGCACCGAGGCTCGAGGCCGAGACCCTCTACCAAGTCTTCTCGCAACGGTGGAGCGCGTCCTGGTGATAAGTTCATTCCCAAGAAAAATATTCAAGTACNGAGAGAAATATTCAAGTACATATCCTCTACTGCACGGCGTAACCTACACGGACCAGCCGGCTGTTACCGTAACTGTGGAGCGGCGTGACGGAAATGTTCATTTCCTCCTTGAAAGAAGCGTCTTCTTTAATTATCAGTGCAAGATTGTGACGGTGACGAGTCTGCAGTTTATTTGTGCCATCCACAAACAAAATTTCCCACAAACGTTGGAAATATGAAAAAAAACTAATTTTGGGCGAACGGCATTCAAGCAAGTACGACAGGGAAAATTGCAAAATTAATAATACAATTAAATATTATATAATTTTTTTAAGTATGCTCTGACCGATGTGATGGCGCTTGGCACAGTGTTAGGAGGTTACAACGCCACCGAACCCAGGGCCAGAGGTGCTCGTGTGTGCGTGTGCATATGAGCTTTGCTCTGTCTTTAGAAAAACCTAGGCGATGAAAAACTCCCATTTTCCTCGCCATTTTTTTAGTTGACGTAACACACACGTTCTACAGTGTTAAAAAATATCGACGTGGGTGTTTAAAAGTTTTGAAGGAAAAAAATATGTTTTAATGCTATGTGTAAAAAAATCATTATTGCGTACAAATAAATGTCGATGTGTTTAATTATCTCATAATTTATTGTTGTTTACAAATCTTTGCATTTTTTCAGTAAATATGTTAATCATGTAAAATATTTTCTCCCGCGTTTGTTGATAACATTATATACATATTTATATATTGCTAAATATATTCTTCCATTTGATGTGTAAATACGATGTTTTTATATACTGAATTGAATTTTCTTACAATTGTTTTAATTATGATGTAAAATAAATAATTTGATTTAAGTATTTGTGTAATATTGCCATTCGTATTGAAACAATTTTAAAATGACGTGAGTGTTTTGATTGCCGCTACATGCAAGCTATACAGAGGAGAGAGAGAGAGAGAGATAGAGAGAGAGACAGGCAGAGGCTGGCGGAGTTCTTGTGTGACGTGTCAGAATGAAGGTCGTCACGTGATCACATCTCCGTCAGCATACTCCCCTTACGTCTTCACACCTCGAGAGGTAGTTAATGTAGGTCAGTAGCGGTACCACTGTGCCTTGCATATTAAAAAAAAATAGAATGCCTTTCTTTTAAAATGGTTATTTGCTAAATATTTCACACAAACTATTTTTTGTAAAAGTGTAAAACAAAAAAGAAAATAATGTGCAGCAAATTTTAGAGCATATTTTTTAATATTGTAGGTAAATTAGCGTGAACACGGTGGCTGCAGCCCAACCTTCAACGTTAAGTTGGGGCAATTTGAGTCGAAGCCCCGCTGGTATTATTTGGCCGACGTACGCAGACGTGGGTGGAGCAGTCAGGGGCGTGAATTTCCGTGGTCGCAGGAGGAGGGTCGACCTTGCCTCTACTCGTAGTTGCTGCAAATTCCAGAACCTGGCCCACGGGTGCTGGAAGAGTCGTATCCCGTTTCATGTGGCGAACCACGCAATTCCCAGGAGCACATCAAGTTATCATGTTTCGAGTAGGCTCACAATCACCCGGAGTCACTGAATATAACCAGTGGTCCCATCCATCACACATTTCCTCGTAGGTATCTAGTGATCCAGACTCCCAGAACGAATAGGTGATTTCAGTGTCTTCCGGATATGACAAGGCGTACAGGTTCTCCGCATGAAATGGCCGCATCTTGCTTCCACGGTGACTCGTGCTCAACTGAGCAACTAATTTATTTTTAAGTTCAATTTATTTACATAACTTTTTTTCGCGTTGTGGAATGGCGTTATTTGTACTCGTAACTGTAACGTTATAAGGTGTGTTCGTATTTAACACATCCTAATATCATGCACAAGACTTGCAGAAGGTGTTTGCAGCAACTATAAATGATAATTTTACATCTACACCAGCACATAACTGTTTTTTTTTTTTTACTCTGCGTCATGCAAAATCACGTCTGCAAGCTCTTCTCAAACGCTGGCTGGAATACCAAAAAAAAAAAATTAATGTTTACGGCAAGAGATACATAACCGTATTTATATCTCCGTTATATGATCATGCCACTCGTAAAGTAACTGTGGGTTTTTACGAAGCGCTCACCAAAAAACTCCGATCTGTTTATTTCCTCGTTTTACGAAGGGAAGGATACCCATGATCGTCCTGTACGTCGATTATTTCCGATTTGTTTATGCAAAAATTTCTCAGCAATTTTTTCTGCTCGGGGCCAGCTACATAAATCGGTCCTCGCGGTTACTGCATCAGCAAGTCGCTCAGCACATTTCCCACCTGATGGTACGGAATCTTGCCTTCGTCCCAGCACAGTCCGTGGTGGTACTCGGTCAACCAGGCGTTGGTTTTCTTGCTCTTTTCGTCCAACAATTTCCACGCATACTGAGGCTGGAAGTTGCGGGTTCGAGTCACGCCGTGGAAATCCGTGACTGCGATTTCCTTGATTACGAAGTCATCTTGGCTCCATAAACTTTGCAAGTTACAGTACATTTTTATGACTGAAACGTGAGTACCCCACTCCATGCATATTCACACATATTTTGAAAATATAAAAATTTATTAAGATAGCACGTCCATTAAATTGACGTATTGATTAATTAGAAAACAATAAACAAATAAATAAATATTTGATAAGATTGAAACGCCCCTTCTCCAAGTAGGGATGGCATTAGAGCCGCTATTTCACTGCGACAACATCTCTCTATATCTTGCTGTTTCACGTAGAAAAGCTACTAATCACTCTGCCAGAGACGGCCGCGTCTGTAGGATGTTCCAAATCGAAGGTCCTGTGCGTGGCTTCTTAAGTAAGTCAGCAAGGAGAGCTCATTTATTATGTCAGCAGCAAAAGCAGCAAGTGTGCCCGTCAAGGCAAAGAAGTCAGCTATTGAATGAGCGTATGGAAGGATATGCGTCTCGTCGACAGCAAGAAAAGGACCAAGTTGCTCAGAGAATGAGGAGCAGGGAAGGAATAGGCCAGGACCTGCAGTAAGGATCCATCCCAGCATTCGCCTGGAATGACTTCCGGAAAACGTGGCAAACGGAAGTTGGGATGTCCGGCCTGGGATTCGAACCTAGGTCATCTCGAATGTGAGTCGAAATGTAAACAAGTGCACCACGTCACTCTACTGTGTGGAAGGAGTGAATAATTGTACTTTGGAAGAACACTGTGATAAATAATACAGAACTTTTGTCTGATATATCTAATACTAAACATTCGTGTGTTACAGATACAATAAAAAAAGACAGAAAATTAACTATCACTTATGTGATCATTAACTATACAACTTTGCTACCCACATATTTGTAAATATTCATGTTCAACATAAGTTATCGATATAGTATAGTGACTGTGTTATCGATAGAGCAACATTAGCTGTTAACTTCAATTTGGTATCATGACAAATCATGTTCTAAGTGCCTTGATATATACTGAATGCTGATAAAAGGAAGCGGTTGAGGCTATCGACCACGAATCACACGGAGCTTCTTTCGGCCAATCAGGATATATGTTTATTGGCTTATAAAGGAGGCCAGAGTCGTACGGAATGAGAGAGTTTTCGAAAGAAAGCTATAGTGACCGTTAAATTGTGGAGTATGTGAAGCGAAATGGAAGAATTCGGTCTGCTTAAGAAGTGGCAGATTGCGAGTAGTCTGGTTATGAAAGAGGATTTAAATAAATTACTTTATCACACATTGAGAAGTTATTTGGATCCTGGTTACCACGCGCTACACATCTAGTCCATCCTTGTCCAGTGTTTCACAACATTAGAAGTTACTGATATAACAAATGAGCCTGCTTTCCTCAACATGGGTGCAATTAATTTTTTTTATAAGTTCTTAAAAGCTGAGTTTGTAGGAAGGACTTGATTTCTCTTCGAAAGCAATAACATTATAAATGAAACCACAAACGTATGCAACAGTAGTGAGACAATTACAAATACACACGTGTCTTACCCGGGACTTGAAACCAGAAAACCTCGTACCATAAGCTAGCGTGCAATCAACTGTATTACTGAGGTCGGATACGGATTGGTCCGTGAAATATGGGATGAAACCTCCATATTTTTCTCGTGACTATCTTCATAAATGGAGGACAAAAAGTTACGCATTAGCATATTCGATGTTTGTATAATACCAGTGTAAAAAGCTAACTTAAAATCGATTACATAGTTTAATATATATTACACCAAGATAACATGATTTTAAGCCGCCATTCTGAAATAAGTAACTTCTACAATTAAAAAATACATATATTTTTATGGCCAACCACAGTACAAGTTCTCCGCCAAATTTGGTATGAATTGGTTGATTTTTTCTGAGATATGACATAAAAACATAATTTTTATTGTGGAGTTAACTTACAAAATGCAGATAATAAGGCTCTATATAGAGTAATTTGATGATTGTAATATATACTGTCAGAATAAAAAGTTAATTTGGAATTTGTTATGTTAGTAAAATATACAGAGTGAAATTATTTACATAGTCACCATTGTAAAAATAAGTGCCTCAACGAATTAAGTTATGCCAGTTTACTCCATATGCTGCAGAGCTATTTGATTGCCAAATTGGGATGGAATGTGTCGATTGTTTCCCTAGATATGACATAAAAATGTGTTTATTAATGTGGCTCTATCTAACAAGATGGGTGGCAAAAGTTGCTATGTGTTGGCATATATGATGCTTGTAAGAAATACTTTCAGCGTAAAACATCTGGTCGAAATTGGTTTAATTGTATGGTATATATACAAAATATTAATTCGTATGGCGCAATCTTACAAAATGGTGGACAAAATATGCTCCCTGTAGAGAGAGGTGATAGTTGTAATATCTACTGCCAGCATACAATTTCAATTTCGCCGATACAGAATTCCAAGCTGGAATTGCTATATGATCGCCTATTTGAAAGCAAGTGTCTGAAAGACCTCAACATACCATTTAACATAATCTGCCGCACTACAACTTGTTTGCCAAAATTGGTAGGAATAGGTTAAAAGTTTACCGAGATATGACAAAAAAAAAGCTTTATTTATTCGTGTAGTGTTATCTTACAAAATTGCTGACAAAAGTTGCTATGTGTTGGCATATATGATACCTGTAGTAAATATTTCAGCATACAAAATTTGGTCAAAATTGGTTAAATCGTATGTAAGACATACCAAATAAATCTAAAATATTTTTATGGCTGCAATTTTTAAAATAAGTACCTAATAAAGTTCAATCGTTTACGTTACCTGGCCTGTCATAGAATTACTTACATGCCAAATAGGGTGGAAATAAGTTTTAATGTTTTTGAGATACAATATAAAATCGTAAATTTTTCATTTGGTGCAATCTTCCAAAATTGAGAACTTAATGCTTACACGAGTTCCTAGAAATGTCTAAACTGTAGACATTGAATTAATTATACCATTTGTGCGACAATAATTATGGTGTTATCGAGAATCGTTGCACTGAACACATGAACAAATTTGATACATTTTTTGACTCCTTTAGAAATCTAACTGTTGTTAACGTCTAGGGTATTTCTGCTTCTGAGTAATTTACTTGTGTGAACTCGATCCTGCAGCATATGACTGTAAATAGGGATTGTTATGATTGTTTATATTGTTTTTCGTATATTTGTTTCAAGTGTAGTTATTTTTTTCTCTTTTCATTTAATTTCCATTGATTATATTAAATTATGTTTGCATATCTGTAAAATATCTTGTTCTATGTTTTAGCTTGTGTGTATTCTAGGAATTATGGACTCTTAAGAGTTTTCAAATTTTGAAAGACTTAATTATATTTTTAATTTGTGTATTTTCATAATTTTATTTTATTTAATATTCTAAGTCAATTTTCTTTTGTTAGGAATACGAGATTATTTATATTTGTATTTTATTAGTTAGATATTTTTGTTTTGAAATTTCCGCTAGGAACGGCTACTTGGTGCGAAGTTTGTGCCGAATGCTTTAATTTGTGTCGGGGGTGTATTATTGGTTGAGAAACTCATTTTAATGTTGTTAATTTTAATTACATTAATATGGTATACTTTTCCGCGATAATTCGTTGCCGACATAAATTTGTCACATTCCGTTTGGAAGACGTTACAGCGAGAGCTGTGCCGCATTTTGAACGAACGGACAGAATGTTCTGATTTCTTCTCGCTGGCGGATGTGCTACTTCGCGCTCCGCGAGAGTTTTCCAAATTAGACTAGAATTTATTAATTTACTAGGGAACCGGCCCAGTTTCACCCGAAGCGATACTTTGAAAGACAAAAATGGTCACTGTGGGTCACCCTTAAAAGGTAAACATATGTTATCGCGGACTTTTCTGTAAACCTTTTTGAGAGTTACAATTCTGTAGCACATTAATTTGATGTATTTCTTATGGTTTAGACAGCGCAAGCCATGTGAGCGGCCTAAAAGCGGTTTTTTACGACTTGATTACAAACGGTTCGACATTTCTCTACTATCCTTACATTAAATATAAATGTATTATACACCAAAACGTTCCTCAAGAAATTCTCTAAATTATGTTGAGAATCGCATCAAAATCCATTAAGTAGTTTAGAATTACTAAGCGAATACACATACAGACGCAGATAAGCGACTTTCTTTTATACTATTTAGAGATACTCGATAGATGTAAAGCTCATACTAGCAGAACTGCCCGGCTTTCCCCGGATATAATAGAAAAACCTGCGATATCTTCTAAGATATTCATTTAAATTATATGATGTAGGACAAATTTGATCTTAACTAAATGCTTATGGTAACTAACATATTAAATTGAATAATGATTAATACTATGTTGGTAAAAACGGCTTCGCAAGTGAACAATTATTTTTGATCAAACTTCGAAAGACAAAAATGGTTACTGTGGATCATCCTTAAAAGTTAAACATATGCTATCATGGAATTTTCTGTAGGTCATTTTGAGAGCTACAATTATGTAGCACATTAATTTGATTTATATCTTATGGTTTAGTCAGTGCAAGCCATGTAAGCACGCTAAAGCAGTTTTTTACGATAAACGTCGACATTTCTCTACTATCCTTACATTAAATATAAATTTTTGATACCCTAAAACCTTCTTTGAGAAATTCTTTAAATGATGTTGAAAACTGCATTTACATCCATCAAGTAGTTAGAAGTACAGACAGACGCGGATACGCGACTTTGTTTTATACTATTTAGAGAAACTCGATTGATGTAAAGCTCATTCATTAATGGCAACACGTAAAACGTAATTTTTTTAAGAATTTTTTAATTTTATTTTGGCGGTAATGTTGATACTGAACCTAGTTCCTTGAAATTTTCAAACTGTAAGCATTGAATTAATTATACAATTTATGCGACAATAATTATGGTGTTATCGAGAATCGTTGCACTGAACACATGAACAAATTTGATATGATATTTTTTCTGGCTCGTTTATAAATCTAACTGTTGTTAACGTCTAGGGCATTTCTTGTTTGCAAGTTTTGTAATGTATTTTTGGAAAGTTTTTTGTATTATGTAGATTTTAATTCATAACTGCCGTTACGTTTTCTGTTATACATTACATCCTTCCGTTTGTCCTGCTGTATCAATCTGTAGTTTTCATATTCGGCTCTTGTTTAGTGCGAGCCTAGTTCCATCTTAATGCTCAGTTTGTCTGGCACTCTGATAAATTGTTAAGTAAATAATATAAAGTATTAGTATTATTAAAAATTTTATTGGATATGATATAACTATCGCTTTTTTGTGATAATTACACATGCATATATGTATATCAGCTTTTTAAATTTTGAATATTTGTTTAGGCCCAGTTACTATGTTAAATATTTTTTATCAACTCAATAATATTAAAATTACAAAATTCTGATATAATTTTCTCAATCACTTAATACATTTTCATTAAAACATGCTGAGATACCTAATTTCATACAGGTGTACATAACTTACAAGTGATTATTTAACAAATTAAATTACAAATTTCAAAACTAAATATTTTTTTTATATGCCTTCCTTTCATACATAATTTACATTACATAAAATACATTTTAATATATAATATTACATACATTATGTTACAATATACTATAAGTTCTATATATTATGATATAAAATATAAAAGTATATAACATATAAATAAAGCCCGTTTAAAAGGATTTATTCTCGTTTGTTTTCTTTACGCCTGTTGGATTTTCTCCCATACATAAATGTTAAAAAATTAATTACGATTTTTTAAAAAATATTATTACATTTTGGTTAAATAATATATATATATATCTTTAAAATTGTGAATCAATAATTAAAAAGTAATGATTTAATGTTAGTTCCTCAACATTCACAAGATTATTTCTAGATTAAAAATCGTAAAAAAAATTCTCATAATAAAATGTCAATTTTTTACATATACAATATTTTTATACTTACCATTATCATATTTTGTTAAACTATCTAGAAGTTTAATGAATTTATTAAATTTATAAATATATATCCTAATTATATTTTAAATATAAAAAGTAAAAATTTTTTTCATTTTAAATTATGTACATATCAAATTATCTCATATTTAAATACACAGTATCATACAATTTTTCAATTATTAATTTATGTAACTTTTTATAAATGCAAAAAATATGAAAACGTTACTTAGTCAGTTTAATCAGTCATTTAAAGATAGTGAACTTATTAAAAAACAAATTAATAAAAACAGAAAAATATCAAATATTGAATAATATATTAAATTCAATGGTAACATTCTGTTTAGTATTTTGAAGATAACGAATATATAAATGTAATCGCTTTATGGAGATATAAAATAACTGCGTAATTAAAATTATAAAATCATAGCACATGTAATTTTTAAATGGACGTAAGAAAATTAAAGAGATGACACTGCGCATTACGTAGAATTAATTATTTTTTTAGTATAGTAATTTAATACATAATAATGTTCAAGTATATATCACAGTATATTCTAGTGTATTATTGTACGTCATTAAATTACATTACATAAGTTTATGTTGTATCATAAAATATTATTCCACAATATATCATACCTGACCACAAGTTATATGTAGGTTGTTAAGTCAAATTTAGGTTAATATTTTATGATAGTAGATTTATATTGGTATAATTTAATTTTGTATTAAATTAGTTTTGTGACTTTTTTATTATTTTACGTTTATGGCTAGATATTTGTATCTACTTTGCTAAGTTTTGAGATGACGACTCGCAATGGCTTCAGACACCCACATTTAGAACCCTTGATTGATACACTACTATCACAGTAGTGTTATTAAGAGGAGTGGTTATGAAAATGGAGGTTGCGGTCATCTGCGGGTTGACTCGGTCGTCGCACAGTAGACAGAGTGTCTACTCTTTGATCGCAACTGCTTACTTCTCCGGTGACTTAAGCTGAGCGCAGCGTCTTAGCTGTTAATTAATGTCACCAACAGAATTACTTGAGGTTGTAGCGAGTTCAAGCCACAGAGAAATGTGCTCAAACTATAAAATGTGGTCTCTAGTGTAACATCGCCAATGTTCTCACAGTATTTTGATTTTAATTACTAACAGAAAAGTGCGCACCTACTGAAAAGGGTCCACGTGCGCAATTATAAATTATGATCTTAGGATATTTGGTATTTTTGTGACTTTATGTCAAACCGCAGTCCGACAAGAGTAGAGCATTGTTAAGAAACGAAAATTAATTAAAATCTTTTGCCATGTAAAATAAAATCATAAAAAATATTGAGCAGAAAATTAACCGGAATCGAACGCAAGCAAAGTGCCATTTTTTTAAAGAAATTTCTTTGCTGAATTTTAATGTTTTCAAGAAATACTTAAGTTGGAATCAAAACTGTGTTTTAATAACTGTGTGGAATTAGTTTGCCTCAAAATTTAAGGTTAAAATGCTCGTAATTGCCCTTAGAAGCCAGTTAAACTATATTTGCCTCGAATTACTTAAAAATTCTAACATTAAATTTACATTGTGTACTTTCAAAACACAGAGAATTAGGTGCTTGAAGATATCTATAATTTGTATAAGCGTCCCGGTCTTAGTGGGAGGGAAACTACACTACGGAAGAATTTGCCAGCGAAGCTGATGTAGGTCGATGCCGTGATGTCCGGACAACAGACATGGCAGATGTGCGACGAACATTCTCTGTGTGCTCGCAATGGCATTCATTTCTAATAAAATGTTACCATTAAAATAATAACACTGCTACTTTAGCATATCTGACACTGTGCTACAAATTAAATAAGAATTACGAACACATAAATTCTAAAACAGTGTCCTAACTTCTATTATAGTTAAGTCTTTTAAATATTTTTAACATCCAGCTAACAATATATGACATAAGTCTCTAAGGTACATAAACTCCATATGAATTACGACCTCTCTATCAAATAAGAAAATTCCGGCTTGTCGTTAGAGTTTTATGTACGATTAGAGAAAATTTAGAGATTAAGATATTGATTAGACAGTACACAAAGATAAGCAGCAAACGNGAGTTTTATGTACGATTAGAGAAAATTTAGAGATTAAGATATTGATTAGACAGTACACAAAGATAAGCAGCAAACGATAATTTCCGCCGTTACATCATAGTCTGCTTGTACTTGTCTGAATACGCCACAACGCATGAGCATATGTAACACCTAGTGTTCTATTTATGATATGTTAGTTCCGTGAATTTAGCCGGAAATTCTCAAATCACCGGATCATAAATTCTATAGTTGGTTGACGTTTAACNTATAATTTCCGCCGTTACATCATAGTCTGCTTGTACTTGTCTGAATACGCCACAACGCATGAGCATATGTAACCTCTAGTGTTCTATTTATTATATGTTAGTTCCGTGAATTTAGCCGGAAATTCTCAAATCACCGGATCATAAATTCTATAGTTGGTTGACGTTTAACTTTTGAAAGGCCTGCTCAGTTATTTTTTGCTGCGTAGTAAGTAAATTTGTNACTTTTGAATGGCCTGCTCAGTTATTTTTTGCTGCGTAGTAAGTAAATTTGTAAAGTCACGTATAAACAATTAGACTACTGTCACTATAAAGCATATATTAATTAACAATGTAAAAAATATAAAATGCCAGGTTTCTCTCCAAAATTCACAAAATAAAGACAAGCTAATTTCAATGGCCGCGATATTCAGTATTGTACTTTTACTAGTACATTAAGGCATGACACTTCTTGTCTTCGTTCGCTGGCATGTTTACTGTGGGCAGACCATTGCTCGTCCAGCCAGGACTACACTGTAGTAAGAAAAACGTGATGTATAATGGAAGATGCAGAGCAATGGAAAATATAGCCTACACGAGTAAAGTATTATTGAAACTTTTTTCTATACGATCTACTCGTATACTCAATTCACAGTTGCTTCCAACTTTTCTGAAGTCCTACTAAAGTTCTACTTCCAGAATATTCCCCCACCCCATACACTGAAGAGCTAAAAAAACTGGTACACCTGCCTAATTTCGTGTAGGGCTCCCCGAGCACGCAGAAGTGCCGCAAGACGACATGGCATGGACTCGACTAACGTCTGAAAGTATGCAGGAGGCAATTCACACCATGAATCCTGCAGGGCAGTCCACAAATCCAATCTGCGCCAATTTGAGAAAGGGTTGCACGTCTGTCACGTTTAATGATTCTCGTCAGTCGTCGTTTGTCCCGTTCTTTCAAGATCTTTTTCCGGCCGCAGCGATGTCGAAGATGTAATGTTTTACCGGATTCCCGATATTCACGGTACACTCGTGAAATGGTCGTACGCGAACATCCACATGTTATCGCTACCTCGGAGATGCTATGTTCCATCTCTCGTGCGCCGACTATAACACCACGTTCAAACTCACTTAAATCTTGATAACCTGCCATTGTAGCAGCAGTAACCTATCTAGCTGCCGACCGTATCGCGTTACTCTGATTGGTTCCATACATCTGTTATTTGCATACACAAGCCTATACCAGTTTTTTTGGCTCTTCAGTGTATAAACAAAGCTAAGAAATTACTCCAGATGGCCAAAGCACCGCATTCGTGCGTACTCAGTGTAATAATATTTTGCATAATAACTATTTCTTACTGGGCATTACCAATACGTCTATTTTATCCCTACATTTATTCATTTTAGTTATAAATTAAAATAGTATTATTTATACATAAAATATAAGTAACAATTAAATTTAACCAAAAATAAGGTACTTTTATTTTAACTCAAGTGTAACGTATCACAATAAGGTATTTCTGCCCACTTTTTTTTTTATTTATTTCCACTGCAAATGTATTGTTAATATATATTATTTGCATGACAGTTCTATTGGCAGAATTCNTAGCAGCAGTAACCGATCTAGCTGCCGACCGTATCGCGTTACTCTGATTGGTTCCATACATCTGTTATTTGCATACGCAAGCCTATACCAGTTTTTTTGGCTCTTCAGTGTATAAACAAAGCTAAGAAATTACTCCAGATGGCCAACGCACCGCATTCGTGCGTACTCAGTGTAATAATATTTTGCATAATAACTATTTCTTACTGGGCATTACCAATACGTCTATTTTATCCCTGCATTTATTCATTTTAGTTATAAATTAAAATAGTATTATTTATACATAAAATATAAGTAACAATTAAATTTAACCAAAAATAAGGTACTTTTATTTTAACTCAAGTGTAACGTATGACAATAAGGTATTTCTGCCCACTTTTTTTTTATTTATTTCCACTGCAAATGTATTGTTAATATATATTATTTGCATGACAGTTCTATTGGCAGAATTCNTTTTTTTTTATTTATTTCCACTGCAAATGTATTGTTAATATATATTATTTGCATGACAGTTCTATTGGCAGAATTCTCTGTTGTTTATTTACTCTATGAGCTTGCAATTTTCTGCAAATGTTTGTTTACGCGATTGTTTACATCTTTAATTGCAGTTTAAGAGTTGAGTATGACCACAGACTGATAATTTCCAGAAATGTTAAATTAATTTAATGTTTTAATGCAGCTTTTTAAGAAAACAGTGTCAAATGGATTGCTAAAGAAATCTTTGTAAATCTGAACATTGATCGATAGTTGGCAGCATAGTACAATATTTTATATTTAGCAAGGGATTTATTGGAAGGACTTCGCCTATTGTGCTATGGCAAATTCAAACTGGACTGTGTTGAAAAATTATCTATGTGTTTGTAACTTTTAAGTAGGCATATTGGATCTTGAAGCTCATCAAAAATATAAAGAAAAATTGTTATTTAAAGTTGATCCTATAGTCTAGATTTATTCAGGACATTATTTTATGACGCCAGTGTGCGAGTGGCTTAAAATTAGAATGCCCGGAGAGTCAATTTGCAGAAAAGAGCTATCTGAGTTGATGCATATCCTGTTTGATAGCAACTAAATTGATATCATGAACTACGAGAACTTCTCGCTTCAGAATAATTACAGTTACGGATAACTTAAGACTGAACTAAGTTGCAGATGGCAGCAGCCCGATATACATAATATGATTCCTCCAATTTATTCTTCAAGAATTCTGCATAACCCTATCTATAAAGCCTTCCTTGTACAGTTGGCCTTCACTTCCGTCAAAGGTAGAGATCTAGTGCTTCTGACTAAATATTTTATAAATCTGAGCATCCGAGGCAAGAAAAGGTATTTGCCGATTAATGGAGTAGAACCAAGTGAGTCGTTTCTGTTTAATCGACACAGAAAAAAATTTCCCTAGTGTGAAAACACTCACTAAGGCTGCTAATGTCAACTGTTATTACAATTTTGTTCCGAGTTGAGCGTTTTGAAATTGAGCTGCACGTATTCTTAAATCTTAACATTCATTGCTTATGTTTTTTCGCCAAACTTTCACATGCAATAATTAAACGCCCCTCAATAATTGAACTGNTCTTAACATTCATTGCTTATGTTTTTTCGCCAAACTTTCACATGCAATAATTAAACGCCCCTCAATAATTGAACTACTTTTTTGGTTGGTACTTTGCTCAGTTGTGGTATATTTGTTATTATATTTACAGTGTTGACAATTGCTGATCTCTTGCTAACGTGGTAATTATACTGCAAGATTTAATATGTTTTCATTACAATATACAAGTTACCTATATGATAACTTGGTTCGTTAACAACCACTCGTTAACAACATTCCCGAATACACNCAAGTTACCTATATGATAACTTGGTTCGTTAACAACCACTCGTTAACAACATTCCCGAATACACACTGTAACATACATTTCAGAGGAGCTGTACGCGAGGCCTAGAATATCCCAACACATTTCACAACTATAAAATTCTTGTGATCCTTGATATATTTAGGAAAGAATCAAACACGTCGTACATGGGTTTTTTTTTAAATAATAGTTTGATTCAGAAAGTGTGAAAAATGCGCGTATAGGCTATAGAAGGTGATAGCCAATATTTAACAGGCACATGCTGACAGACTTTCTTGCTCTGTATAATCTCTGAAGGCGCGAAAGTATTGCGTGTCATGCCTGCGTGGATATGTAGTGCACTTCACCTTGTCCGCAAACCATTGCAACTCTTCCACGCTTCTAAAATAGTTACAAGGTCGCGTGGCGGCTTGCATGCGTCCCAATTAACTCTTCATACTTTCTGAACACACTGACGAGTGCGCGAGCTTCTCCCCGAAGAAAGGACCCTATTATAAAGGCACCGTTATGTTGGGGAAGAACCATCAGTCCTCACAGCTCTTCCAAACATGGAGGTACTCCTTGCAGCATTGTTGGCTCTGCTGGCTGGAGCGAGGTCTTGGGAGGACTCGGCACTGGGGGCGAGGTTCCAGGAGCCGCAGCAGCTGGGGGAGAAGTCCCAGGATAACCCAGGCTTGCTGGGGGCGCACTCCCAGGATGTGGAAGGGGTGCGGTCCCAAGAGAACTGGGCGCCGGTGGCGAGGCACCAAGAGCCGCCACACTCGGGGGTGAAGTCCCAGGATGCACCAGTGGCGAGGTCCGGGGAAGACTGGGACCTGGGGGCGGGGCTACGGGTAGTGGCGGCCGCCTACCGCCAGTGCAGGAGCGGCGACAACCTGCTCGCATGTCTGCAGCTGAGGGCACTCAAGGCGGCCGACAGAGCTCTCAAGACAGACCGCATCCCGCTTCTGGACGGCGTGGAGCTGGTCAACACTGGAGAAGCCCGCGCACTGGAGGCTCCAGCCGTCGACGAGGACCGGCTGCTACGAGAACCCTCCCGGCTGACGTCACTGCTGCTGGACCGTGCCGCCATGTTCTTCCGCACTCACGCCGTCAGGATAGACAACCGTAGTTTCTTCGCTGATGAAGACCCAACCGAAGAAGGTACTAGAGTTGGAATACTTTCCTAAGAACCTATGTCGGTTCGGGGTAATGCAGGATATTTATTTTGCACGCACGTATAAGGCGGGGCTCATAGGTTGAAACTGTTCTTGAAACACAGCACGAAATCGTTCCATATAACAGGGATGTTATGGAATGCATTTGCATGGCAAATGGCAGTACCTTCATGAAATACTCTGCCCATTTGCAGCACCTGCCAGGTTCCCCAAACACGAAATATCA
>NQII01002322.1:282149-345014 GCA_002778355.1 Clitarchus hookeri
GCCGTAGCCTGGGCGATGCTGGCAAACCAGTGGCAGGCTGGCGACAGCACCACCCAGTCCTAGCGGTGGCGGCGGGTACTACGGCCGTAGCCTGGGCGATGCTCACCAGCTGGCGTACCAGGGGCAGGCTGGCGACAGCGCCGCCCAGTCCTAGCGGCGGAACCACTAACTACCACGGCCAGAATGGTGGAGCCCACGGTGACGATGGATGAGTCTCCTACACCTGCAACATACGGACACTCACCAGCTCACTTACATGGACTGCCGACATCGTCCACTCCTACCAGCCATAGCGTAAACCCAAGTTCACACAACTTAGAATAATATTTATTTTTAACTTAAATATTGCTTCACAGCGACACCAATAATTTAAACAACTTCAATATTCTCGCAGGTATAATTACTGCTCCATATTTCCTTCTGAGTTTAATTTATTTAACTTAATATTCGANAACTTCAATATTCTCGCAGGTATAATTACTGCTCCATATTTCCTTCTGAGTTTAATTTATTTAACTTAATATTCGAGTTTATTATAAATTATATTTTCATGTTTAATTCATTGGTAGTTATCTGTAATTAATTACTCGAAATAATAAACCGTCTATGTTAATTTATACTTGTTATACAAACAAAGTTATGAATTGTGCTGTAATTAAAGGTGCTGTTTTATGTACTGATATGTTTGTATATTTTAAAACGTGAATAAAATTGCTTATGGTTAGAAATCGATGTTTTCTAAAATTTATTCGTGAATGTTTTAAAGTAACATTTGTTTTAATTTCGACATTTCTCCCTAATCATATAACTGAAACTTAGCAATGAACTATTCTACTGGTTTGTGTTTTACTCAGTGTTACATACATTCATGTAAGTTAATGTTTACATGGAAAAAATATTTTTAGCGGCCACAGAATGTAAAGTTGGTGTTCACCTCGTGAAATAATGTACTCGACCCCACTAAGCTTTGTGGTAAGTAAAACATTAGTTTATGGTGAATACAAAAACTTTGCTGATTGTCTTCTTTATAAAAAAACTAGCATTTAAACATAAGAAATAAATTACAATGTTTTAAATAATTGGTTGTTGTTAATGCAAGTAGATTAATTAATGAGTACCTTACACATGACACAAAATTTTAATTTATTCATAAAAGTGCAATGCTGAATATAAATCCGAGATCATAACACCATAAGCTGGTGTGCTAACAGTGTCATTTAAGTTGCATTAGCTGACACTTGGTCTATTATGTAGTACTTATAATATAATTCAAGTTCCAAATGTACAGAAAAAATTTCGTTCTCTTAGAAAACCTTTATCTTTGCACTATTTATTTAAATTGTAAGCATTTATTAAAGTATCTTTTCATTAATTGGGAATAGAAGAGAATGAATGACTCTAACATAGTTCAAAATATCATGAGATCAATGTGAGCTATATGGGTGATCTCTCGTCAGGTATGTTACATTCAACGAGAAAGTTCAGTTTACTTTCCTGAACGCACTTGAGAAGATGCATTATGAATTAAATTTGCTTAGAGTCTCATGACATAGAACTTAATTCACTACCCACTAATAACTATTTTCTGAACTATTTATTAAGGTGATATCGAACATACACCAAGTGCTAGCTACTAATTTCAGAGCGAAAGCAACATGACCCAAATTGCATAAATGTGGTTCTTGTCTTCTTGAAAAGCGAACCATTCGAGAAAATTCGCAGCCTATTTGGATGACGATCAAATAACCTTTACGAGCACTAGGCCTACTTGACATGAAACTCTGGGATATTTATCACAATAATAATTTACCAATCTGGTGGAACAATGGCTAATAAAAACAAAAGCAATTCTCAAGCAGCAAAAAAATCAAACAAAAATTTATTTTTATACTTCCTTGATAATATGGCACTGTACAAATTCAGTAATTTAAGTGGCACATGATACTCTCTAGGGCCTTACAAGTGAGAATATGTATTTATTATATTTATTATATGTGTGTATTATTATACAGAACCTTCCTCTCCGCTATTATTAAACATTACATGTACAAAGAAAAAGCCATACGTAAACTGATCTTCTTTCATAATAAATGCTAAGATGATGATTGAAAATTATAATTGGAAACATCAGAATACGAGGTTAAAGAATATATCATAAAATTACATGCCTATGATTCTGGATGGCCTAAGCACAACATTTGTCTCAAGTTAAACACTTTCCATTCACTAAAGAACACCTTTCTGAACAAAAACAGAATAGTTATGCACACATCCTTACATAATAATACATACATTCCACATCTGTCTGGAAGGAAATATCTCCATAAATTATCCAGCTAAAACAGGGGAGCTGCAATAATCACTTCTAAGCGCCTCCTTTTGCTTAATAACATACACTTTTGGCTAGTGTCGAATGATGCTAATATAAGATAGTTTACTACTAATGACACTGCATTTCTAGTTGCTACTATGCAACGGGGGATTATTGTGAAGCCTTTCTTAAATATCTGCAGTGATAGGACACTTCCATTTAAACTAAGTGCTTTCCTGAATATTCTCATACATATAAAAACTTATCTTTTCTTTCAGTTAGTGTTAATAAAACGAATGCCATAATTTTTGTATAACTTTTGAAATTGAAACACCGGTTAAGGTAAACATCAAAGTAACATATATTGTGCATAAGCCACTGTTAACTCTCAAACACACGCTGGCAAATTTCGTATTCTTATCACATGATTGTACATAGAAACGCTAAAAACGACGGAACCTCTATATTAGAGTGGGATATGAATACGAGTCTGCAATACGGTATTTCAATTCTGAAGTACGTTGAGGAAGTATGTTGGAAATGTACGTGTTCGATATCCACGCCTTATGAGCTCGTCAATTTAGCGAGTACAGGCATCGAGAGCACTTGCAGAGTCATAAAGCACTTGTGCTCAGGCTCGTGAAGGCGTTTTTGTACACCGTTGTGACAAAAATACTGGGATAGACGAGCCAATACGAAATATACAGAAGCGCCTCCTTTCACACCATTGTCTGTATTTGCCAGCTATGAACGTAATGCTGCAGACAGTTGCCAGCTATGCACGTAAAGCTGCAGACATTTGCCAGCTATGCACGTAAAGCTGCAGACAGTTGCCAGCTATGCACGTAAAGCTGCAGACATTTGCCAGCTATGCACGTAAAGCTGCAGACATTTGCCAGCTATGCACGTAAAGCTGCAGACATTTGCCAGCTATGCACGTAAAGCTGCAGACATTTGCCAGATATACACGTAAAACTGCAGACATTTGCCAGCTATGCACGTAAAGCTGCCGAAATTTGCCAGCTATGCATGTAAAGCTTCAGACATTTGCCAGGTATGAACGTAAAGCTGCAGACATTTGCCAGCTATGCACGTAAAGCTGCAGAGATTTGCCAGTTATGCACGTAAAGCTGCAGACAGTAGTCAGCTATGCACGTAAAGCTGCAGACAGTTGCCAGCTATGCACGTAAAGCTGCAGACATTTCGCGAGGCTGCTGTCAGCCTTACAATTGCAGTTTGCCATGAATTAAGCAATTTTCAATTGCTCAGCATGATCTCGCGAGAACATTTCGGAAAAAAACCATTGAATGTACGGCAGCAGAGTGGAAAAGAAAGTTGAAAAGTCGAAAAGACTTTGGACGAAATGGCCGGAATCAGTTGTCAATATGTTTTGAACACAAGCTTAAAATGCTACAGCAGTAAAATCGTAATTCAGTTCTGGAGCCTACACGAACACTGCAAAAAATATTGCGAATATATCCTGACAACTCTAAGGTAATATTCCCATACATATTTGGGAAACATACTTTTCTTTGCAAGTACGATACAATTATCACACTCTGAAGTAAAATTCACTTACATGGCAGTGTGAACACCTACTCGTCTCAACAGTTGAACGGGAGAAGAAAACAAAATGAGTCGCCATGTTGGACAGTATGTAGGACTATATTAGTTACAGCAAAAATAAAACCAAGCAATAAAAATTAATTTTAATGTAGAGAAAATATGTAAAATACAATATTTTCAAATAGTTACAAATAAAAATATTGTAAAAAATTAAATAAATAAGAAATTTTATAAAATATTGTTGAAAACGGTTAGCCCTTTGTTTGCGTGTTCATATCTCAATATACGTCGTTGTTTTTACTACCGTAATTTTTTTGGTTAAGGGAATTATTAAAAGACTTGGAAAGGTATTGACTTCAAAGCACTAATAAAGCCCCTAAATAAATTCTACACAAATTCTGCTTTGTACCGCACAAAAGTAACTGAGCAATCTGTTACACAAAATAGTTATTATAACCAGTTCCAGGAATAACGAATTTGTCAAGTTGCTCTTGGAATAGCGGTAATGTTCAAGCTAATAATAATATATATTTTAAGGAAAATTTGTGTTATTATTTTAATTAAAATTTTTGCAGATAACTTAAATTAGTACTTTATTTTTCGGGGTGGACTATATTACTGAAGAAATAATCACTAATGCTTTGTAGCCGTGGTGTACAGGATGACGCACCGACTTCGCGAGAGAGAGAGAGAGAGAGAGAGAGAGAGAGAGAGGACTATGGCTCACGCCCACCCATCGGCACGTGTCGAGGATTTTAAGAGTAGTTGTGTCGGTTATTATTCGTCTGAGGATATAGGAAATAATAAAGTTAACAATACTAGTACTCCCGAATTTATTAAAGTATAATTTTATTTTACAGTATAGTTAATATTCCCCTACTTGTATGGGATTCTCTCACACTTTTGTCAGGTACTGTTCCGTGCGATAAGGAAATGGCACTTTACTTTTTATGATGTAAATTTACTCCACATTTAAGAGCTAATATTACATCTAGAGGTAATTTGCTTCCCTTACATGTAAGGGAATCGCACCTCAGTTTTTTTACAGTGAACGTCAGAACGAACATTACATAACATAACCTGATATGGGCTTTGAAGGTCGACCCGTAAATCCATGCTGTCTTTTAATCCACATTGTACTGCATAGTCATGAACATCGTTTAGGCTCGGTGGCACCATCATTGAAAATTTAAATACTGTAACGGGGATGTATACGAAGAAAAGTCAAATTTTCACATGGTTCGGGTAGATGGAATAGCCTGGATGTGGAGAAATCCCCATAAATCCATTGATTCCAATTGTGGAATGTTGCTAAGGATTGCAGTCACTAGAAGTGTTTCTGTTATGGTATAGGTTGAGCCCAGCTCCCAAGAATTAGCACATATTTTATGTACACAAGATTATGTGAGCAGAACACAATTTTTCATACATCATTTCGTATTTATTATCCTCTTTGTGGGTTGCATTTATCCAGACGAGTTTTGCTCTTGCAGCAGATCTACACGTCACCACACGTGCCAAGGGATGCAAATTTATGAACGGAGGAATATTTTGGGTGTCACGACGTGGCCTTCTCGAAATCCTCATTTCAATATTTTTTTTGAGAATACATGGGATAACTCCAAGCATGCCAATAAAATCAGAGATCCACATTTTTTGAAATCAAACAGAATTTGGGAGCATTCTTGATAAAGAGTGGTGATGTCTGTCTACAGATACTTCAGGAATCTCGTGTCGGTGGTCACAAAATTCTCCGGGAATTACGTCCTACAACCTGCTTAAACATCTGTTTCTCCACGTCACAAGGAAAACTCTGGCCGTGTTCGACATCGCGAATGGGCGAAGGAAAAACGAAGGCAAGATGCCTTCCTACCTGGTGCCGATGGTCGAGCGGGCCGCGTTGGCAGAGGAGGTTTCCGGGCTGGCCGGCGGTNTTTGGGTGTCACGACGTGGCCTTCTCGAAATCCTCATTTCAATATTTTTTTTGAGAATACATGGGATAACTCCAAACATTTTTTGAAATCAAACAGAATTACCCTCGTAAGAACTATTTCTCACCACTACAGACAGATGTCATACTTCAGGAATCTCGTGTCGGTGTTCCCAAAATTCTCCGGGAATTACGTCCTACAACCTGCCTAAACATCTGTTTCTCCACGTCACAAGGAAAACTCCGGCCGTGTTCGACATCGCGAATGGGGGAAGGAAAAACGAAGTCAAGATGCCTTCCTACCTGGTGCCGATGGTCGAGCGGGCCGCGTTGGCAGAGGAGGTTTCCGGGCTGGCCGGCGGTGATTGGCCGGCTCTCTCCACGGACGTGTGGTGGGGATGGCGGAGGAATACATATGACAGCGGCATGACCCGGTCCTGCACTGTGACCGCCGCAAGCTTCGACTCCCTTCAGTGACGTCATCACCAACACCTGACCGGCAATCACTGTTCGATTTCGCAGCCGTTGGACCACGTCACGAAACGTCATCCTTGGTCTCCACGTTTGGAAAACACCGAGCGTCGAGGGGGGAGTGCGGTGTGTGTGTGTCCCGCTCGAAGCTGTGTTCCGCGCGCGTGGAGTTGTGACTTTCAGTTGTTACCTGAACTACCATTGGCAGAAGTTTTTTTTTTTTTTTTTGTTTTCCTTCTGGATCCTTTGGTATCCTGTGATCCCAAGATTTACGATCGACAAAGTGTTGGTCAGGCAGGTGAAGGGGGTGTGTTGGGGGAGGGTTTTATATTAGCATCCCCGTTTAGTGTTGGCGTTAGTGTTGGCGGGAAGAGAGGGTGGGGCACTCATGATAAGTTAAGTCCACTTACCTTTGTAGTTGGGTCGTTTTCATGGCGATACATTTTTTTATAAAGTATGTTTTTAAATTGTATTTAATTAAATTTTTTGGCAGGTTTGTGACTGCCGTGGCCTTTTAAATGCCAAAGGTTTTGTATAAAAAGAATTAAATTTTTTTAATTAATTGGCTGTAGTGAGGAGAGAAATCTATAAATATTCTTCTAGAGAGATTAGGAAAAGTATTTAATCTTGCTGGCAAAATGTTATTTGCAGTGCATAGATTATTTTTATTTTGCGGTCACAAATGGTTACTAACAAATTGTTTGCATTGACGTGTAACCAAAACGCGAAGTAGTCTAGGGCGACAAATACATTTGTAAATACTGTTACCAAATGATAACCACTCAGGTCTCTGGACTTGTAGCGCACGAGGAAGTTTTTCTCCAGTGATATTTGCAACTGTTTAGTAAGAAAATAAAAATTATTAAAGATAACTCTTTGATAAATGCATTTATACTAAAATAATTTGATGTACCTGAGGTTTTGTAATAATTAATTTATCATGTAAAAATTTAACGATAAAAAATCTCTTAATAAAAGAGGCCACTCCACATGTATTAAGATTTCAACATTTAAAGCTTTCCGTTTATGTTTTAATTTCTTTTGAGTTTAATGTTTATATATTTTGAAACGTATGATTTAAAGCCCCTACCCTCAGGCTTAGCTAGATTTGCAATTGAGGACATCACCTCTAAATAATTTTTATTTTGGTTTGTTTACATTTCACGAGTTTTGACAGTTCTATTTCTTAATTTATTTTGTTTTGTGAAATGAGCTCAACTATCTTTGGAAGTGCTAATTATTTTGTCATCAATTTCCCTTTGCAATTTACCTGGTTTAAACCCAGCAGTTTTANACTATCTTTGGAAGTGCTAATTATTTTGTCATCAATTTCCCTTTGCAATTTACCTGGTTTAAACCCAGCAGTTTTAGCCCCGGAGGAATGCATTAAATTACAGAACTGACAAGACCGACAAAAGGTACCTCATAAAATTTGTCGGCAATAATNGCCCCGGAGGAATGCATTAAATTACAGAACTGACAAGACCGACAAAAGGTACCTCATAAAATTTGTCTGCAATAATTTCTTTAATTTTTTAATTTTGTAATTGCCGCCAATCACAATTGTAGGAAAGGCGATAGAGAGGAGCCTAGTTGAATTAAATTTTCGGGATATGAACTGAAGAAGCCCAAAACGCATAGCACATAGTTTTGAAGTGCTACAATTACGTCTGCTGCCGTATTCGCTGAAGCTGTGTAAGCATGACCTACGTCGGGTATGGTAATGCAAATTTAAATGACTTTACGAACGTGTGCTGCAAAAACTNAGCTGTGTAAGCATGACCTACGTCGGGTATGGTAATGCAAATTTAAATGACTTTACGAACGTGTGCTGCAAAAACTTTTGTACTATTTGGATCACGAAATTATTTGAAATTTAAGAGAGTGGCATTTTAACTTGTAAATATATTTTTCCGAATTTTAACTAGGGCGATATTTGGTCGAACAGTAACCGTAAGCCAGCAGATGAGAGGCCACGTTCTAAAGCCGTGCCGAATTATGAACACTTTAGGAATATAATTTGCTGAACTACAAATGAGATAGTTCAATTTCTACGCGTCACGTAAATTATCAATTTTGTATGTTAATATTTTGATTTATGAAACACAATTAAGATATCTTAAAACTGATTTGGTATTTAGAGGACACCAATTTTTCGTTAAATTTTAATTAAGTGTTTCTGAATTTCCTGCACAATTCACAATTTTCACGTACTTATTCCTTAGTAAAACTGCAACTATTTGTACACCAGTTGGGCGTCTTATGCTTTGTGTATATATTTGGAGCAGTTAGAATTTTATTTTCAAGGAATTTTTCTTGTTTGAGGGTCTTGTGTTCATACGAATAGTATGAAATTTTGTCTGTTGCCAGTGTATGTTTCTTTGAAGTGAAATGTGTTTCACGTATTTTCCACATTCATTAAGTGTTCCTTTTAATGTGCAAGAAATATCATTTTTCATAACTTACCTGACATTATAAGTAAAAATCAGACACCATTACAGACCAAATTCAAGTACTCAGCATTTTTCTCACGCTCAGAAACAGTCAAAGGGGAGCCTACTGGCGTAGCGTTATTTCAGTGCAGCTAGACGCCACGAGCATAGAGGACATAACCGCTAAACGCCAGGAACATAGAGGAAGTAATAGCTAGACGGCACGTACATAGAGGACGTAACCGCTAGACGCCACGTGCATAGAGGAAGTAACAGCTAGACGCCACGAGCATTGAGGAAGTAACAGCTAGACGCCACGAGCATAGAGGAAGTAACAGTTAGACGCCACGAGCATAGAGGAAGTAACAGCTAGACGCCACGAGCATAGAGGAAGTAAGCGACGCAATAGGAATTTTGGTATGCATCACTCGCACGCCCGACAAAACCTACATAATTATTCATTTAAAATGTATCTTTCTTTTCACACTACAAATGTTATTATTTGTTACTTCACACAGTACAAAAAAGGGAAGTCTTTAATTTTAATACATGTAAGGATGTCTTCTTTTTTTTCTAAAAGTTTGTTTGTTAACCTCAGACAGGGTGATTATGTTTCCCTCCATATCAAGGTTGTGTGAAACTGACTTATGGAGGTGATGGTACAAATTTTTTTCGAGCCTACACGTTAGTCCCGGGATCATTTGACCGCCCCTTTCAAGTTCTTGGTGTTATTGTCCACCATCGTGTTTAAGGTCAGGCGTTTTCTACGGCGTGGTATTTTTACGTTTCATGCTGATTTGAAGTTTTGTAGAGTACAGTTTTACAAAATGCATTACTCTGCAATACACACACGAGATCCGAACTATCACGAACAGCTATAATAATTAAAAATAACATATATCACCATCCAGTAAATAAAAATGGTTTAAACCAGATTGATGGCAGAGCAATAAAAATTAAAAGTAACCATTACCACATCCAAATGGCGGCTGAATTTTAAATGCACAAAATTAAATAATATTATGGGCAATAAAGAACTCTTTTTAAATAGCTGGAGTCTTATACAGTAAAAATTAAGAAAGGGATTGTTTACATAGCAATGCAAATTGAAGGAAACTATGTAGACATGCAGATAAAAATAAATATGTAATTTTTCCACCACCTAAACCCACCCACTAAACAGATAATGGAAACAGATCACATATATTAGACACCGTACTCACTTATATCACCATCTCTAGCATATAATTAGAAATATTAGAAGAATTAGATTCAGATCACCTGCCAGTCTTTGCGAAATTCACTTTTAATACACACAGAACTAATATTAAGTACACAATAAAACAACCAGTAACAACAGACTGGGAAGGTTTTCAAAAATATTTAATATATATGTTTGAAATTCCGCCAGAAATAAACGATGAATTAGAACTAAATTTTCAAACAAAACTCTTTACAGATACGGTAATGGAAACGATAAAATAAAACCCGAAATACATGGATGAAAGGCAATGCACACGAGCAAATTACCCANACCAATTTTCATTCCGTTTTTTTAAAAAACCTTCCTTTCGTTTCCATAAGTGTTTGTACACCTTTATTTTTATCTGTATTACTTGTAAAAGCACTAAAATCTGCAAATGTTCATTTTTGCCATACTTTAGCCTAAGGAAGGACCTTTGTTGACAGCTGTCTGTTTGAACATTTCAGTTTGTTGTTCTCAATGTTTTTTTTCGATGGTTTTTAGAATGCCACGCGCGGAATATCTTAAAACTAAAAACATTGTATACAAGCAAGTACTTCAATAATAAAGATTTTGAAAAGACTTGTACTTCTTTCAATTAATTTCACAGAAATGAATAGAACTAAAATCTTTTATGCCACAGCAACGCGTGGCCGGGTAAGCTAGTACATTAATAAAAGGTAATACACAAGAGCAAAATTTTCCAGAAGTAGATTACCTAGTAGCCCTAAAACACCAAGCACGAAATAACTTTCAGAGAACACGGAANACATTAATAAAAGGTAATACACAAGAGCAAAATTTTCCAGAAGTAGATTACCTAGTAGCCCTAAAACACCAAGCACGAAATAACTTTCAGAGAACACGGAATCCCGTGATTAAAACAGAACTTGAGGAACTAAAAATTAAAAACTGGATCGAGGAGACAAAAAACGCAGCTCACAACCCTAAATAAATGTGGCGATTAACTAAATCATTACCAGGAAAATAAACTACCCCAGCAATAGAAACGCCCCAAGGTTACGTACGTACTGGAAGGGATACTGTCAAAACAATAGCCGACAGTCTAGAGAAAATAATTTTCCCCCAATAAAGATGTGCACGATAGACAATTCACCCAATCAGTAAATAATGACATAAACGAATACCTAAAACTAAAAGAAGCATCGGAATAATACCCGATTATATTAAAAGAACTATTACAATAATTAAAACACGCTCTAATAATAAACTGGAGGACTAGACGGGATAAAATATGAAGCCCTAAAGAAATTACCATTGAGCACCCTAGAAAATCTCTTACAAAATTCAATGTTCAAACTATGCAGATTCCCACAGGCCTGGAAAAAGTTAAAGTAATAACTTTACCGAAACCTAGAAAAGATTCTACTAGACCAGAAAATAGACAACCGATAAGCATATTAAAAAGAATTAGTAAAATATTTGAAAAAGCTCTATTATACAGACTTCAAAATAATGCAGATTTAAATAAAATAATTTCAGATAACCAATATGGTTTCAGAGCCCAGCAGAGTACCATACGCCCACTAATTAAAATAGCTGAAGATTTCACATATGGATTTAATAATAAATAACAGCGATATACAATAATAACCTTCCTGGATGCAGTAAATATTTTTTTTTATAAAATCTGGCTCCCAGGACTAATAAATAAATTAGTAAACTACAACTTTCCAGCAATTTATGTAAATTTGTAAGCACGATATTTAAATAATAGACGTTTTTACGTAACATCAGATGGAGCAGACTCTATAACACTAAATTAGCAACAGTAGGAGTACAGCAGGGGTCGGCACTTTCCGCTTTTCTATTTACACAGCAGACATCCCAATAACAGACACACTCTCTAACGCTAATATCCAAATGTACGCAGACGACACAGCAATAATAAAGCAACACTACGCCATTCAATTTGCATTAATAGCTCTACAGAAACATCTGAATATCCTTGAACAGTGATACACGAAATAACGAATTAAANAAAAATAAACCAATTTTGATTCTTTTTTTTATAAACCTCCCTTTCGTTTTCACAAGTGTTTGTACGCCTTTCTTTTTTATCTGTATTACCTGTATAGGTACTAAAATCTGCAAACAGCTCATTTTTGCCATGCTTTAGCGTCAGGAAGCACCTTTGTTGACAGCTGTCTGTTTGAACATTTCCGTTTGTTGTTCTCAATGTTTTCAGAATGCCACGCGCGGAAGATGGTAAAACTAAAAACATTGTATACAAACAAGTACTTCAATAATAAAGATTTTGGAAAGACATATACTTCTTTCAATTAATTTCACAGAAATGAATAGAACCAAAATATTTTATGCCAAAGTAACGCGTGGCCCGGTAAGCTAGTACATTAATAAAAGGTTATACACAAGAGCAAAATTTTCCAGAAGTAGATTACCTAGTAGCCCTAAAACACCAAGCATGAAATAACTTTCAGAGAATACGAAATCCCGTTATTAAAACAGAAAATAACAGGCTTAAAAGACAGGTAAAAAGTAAACCTGAGGAACCAAAAATTAAAAAATGGAGCGAGAAGACAAAAAACGCAGCTCACAACCCTAAATAAATGTGTCGATCAACTAAATCATTACCAGGAAAATAAACTACCCCAGCAATAGAAACGCCCCAAGGTTACGTATATACTCGAAGGCATAATGCTAAAACAATAGCCGACAGTCTAGAGAAACAATTTTCCCCAATAAAGTTGTGCACGATAGACAATTCTACTAATCAGTAAATAATGACATAAACGAATACCTTAAACTAAAAGAAGCATCGGAATATTACCCAATTATATTCAAATAACTATTAATATAATTAAAACACGCTCAAATAATAAACTGGAGGACTAGACGGGATAAAATATGAAGCCCTAAAGAAATTACCATAAAGCGCCCTAGAACTTTTACAAAATTCAATGTTCAAACTATGCAGATTCCCACAGGCCTGGAAAAAACCTAAAGTAATAACTTTACCGGAACCTAAAAAAGATCTAAACCAGAAAATAGTTTCCATATAACCAATGTGGTTTCAGAGCCCAGGAGAGTACCATACGCCCACTAATTAAAATAGCTGAAGATATCACAGATTCATTTAATAATAAATAACAGCGATATACAATAATAACCTTCCTAGATGCAGAAAACAACTTTTTATAAAATCTAGCTCCCAGGACTAATATATAAACTAATAAACTACAGCTTTCCAGCAATTTATGTAAATTTATTAGCACACTATTTAAATAATATACGTTTTACGTAACACTAGATGGAGCAGACTCTAACACTAAATTAGCAACAGCAGTAGAACCGCAGGGGTCGGCACTTTCCCTTTTCTGTACAGTATTAACACAGCCGACATCCCAATAACAGACACACTCTCTAACGCTAATATCCAAATGTACGCAGACGATACAGCAATAATAAACCAACACTACCGCATTCAATTTGCATTAATAGCTCTACAGAAACATCTGAATATCCTTGAACAGTGATACACGAAATAACGAATTAAANCATTCAATTTGCATTAATAGCTCTACAGAAACATCTGAATATCCTTGAACAGTGATACACGAAATAACGAATTAAAGTAAAGACAGGAAAATCAGAGACAATAATAATTACCAAAAAAGCTAGAGAAACCCAACAAATAATTGACACTTTTAATTTAAAAAATCCCGTACGTTAGAGAGGCTAAATATCTCGGTATAATGATAGATCGCAAGTTAACTTGGAAACCGCATATAGAGAATGTAAGACATGCAGCATTAAGAAAACTTAGAACAATTATATTCAGTATTAAAAGAAAATCATTTTCCACGTAAGAAAAAACTGCTAATATATATTCAAACAAAAATCACAGTTATGTTATATGGATGTGACGTATGAGGCAATGCCGCAGCTTTCAGAATTAAAGACTTGCAAACCACAAAAAACAAGTACTTGAGAACAGTAGCTAACCAGGATAGATTCACTACTGTTAAAACTACCGATCAATAAAATACATTAAAGAAATACTTTCAAACAAAAAAAAAAAAGAATTTATATAATAATCTGGCAAATCACGATAATCCTAATATCAAATTCCTTTGTAATTATAATCCCGGAGGAGTAAGAAAGTTCGGAAAAAACCTAAACTACACTAAACACGACAAGAGAGCGGGAGAGGGGGGGAGTGTGACTGCGCGCTGATTGGCCAGCCAATGAGATCGTGAGGTGCTCCCAATAAAACTGGTTGCGCGGCCAAAAATCCGGCACTGAGGTAGCAGCCAGCGAGAAGGTAACATCTGCAGATTTTCAAGGCGGCGGCACTTCCGAGTATTTCTTATTAGAGCTGCTCGTGGAAACGAAAGGCAAATTAGTGCGGCTAGTTCTTATTAGAGCTCCTGCATGTCCCGGGATAGGCAGTCCGGCGCACGCGTCGAGCGGTCGGCCCCGCAGAGCAGCATGCCGCAGTAGAGTGCGCATGCCGACTACACCCAAGCTGTGCACGACTCACACCACACACACACACGCCGCAATACATTACACAGTAAAAGCGCACACACACACACATACAACACACAGAGGCGCACTATTTCAGGGGTCAACTGCGTGGGTTCTCGGGCAAGGAGCCCTGCCCCGACTCCACTCGAGAACCAGGCCCTAGGTGCACACGCACTGGTCCAGGGAAGATTGATCAAGGGGGCAAACACTCAATCAATCATAAAAATTACTATCTTAATCAACGGTATATATCACTTAGACTACATATCAAATACTGTACATATAGAATAAAATTAATAGCAATAATAAAAAATAAAATAATAAAAATAAAAAACCATTAAAAGAATATTACAAAAGTATACATGTACCCACAATGACGCACCGACATGATAGTCTGTTTCAGGTCGGGAAGAAGAAAATAGTACCGAAGAGCAGACAGGAGGAGCTCTGCTTTGACTAGAATCTGATAGATTCTGGTACCAATAGCCCCTCTAGCATACTAACAATGACTTTTTTTATTCAAAACAAGTTCGCACCTTCAGTGCATAGCCAAAAATTTTCACTAGACCTCCCTCCCCCCCTTCTCTTGGGTCACCACAACTAGCAAGTTATCTTAATAAAATTAAATAAATTATATTATGAAAACAATTGCTCAAACCTTTAATTTCCAAGGAATATAGTGAAAAGAGTTCAATTTTATAATATATTACATCAGATATTCTGTTATTTCTCTTAAAGTAACCCTCATAACCTCCTGATAACAAATTTAAGCGCCTTCAGCGCCAAGGGAAAACAAAACGTATGGCATAAGCAAATGTATGCGTGCGTATGTCAATAACAGAGGTATGGAACCAATCAGAGTAACGTGATGCGGTCAGCAGCTAGATCGGTTACTGCTGCTACAATGGCAGGTTATCGAGATTTAAGTGAGTTTGAACGTTATGTTATAGTCGGTGCACGAGAGATGGGACATAGCATCTCCGAGGTAGCGATGACATTTGGATGTTCGCGTACGACCAATTCACGAGTGTACCGTGAATATCAAAGATCCGGTATAACATCACATTTTCGACATCGCTGCGGCCGGAAAAAGATCGTGAAATAACTGGACAAACGACGACTGATGAGAATCATTAAACGTGACAGACGTGCAACCCTTTCTCAAATTGGCGCAGATTGGATTCGTGGACTGCCCTGCAGGATTCATGGTGTGAACTGCCTCCTGCATACCTTCAGACATTAGTCGAGTCCATGCCACGTCGTCTTGCGGCACTTCTGCCTGCTCGGGGGGCCCTATACGATATTAGGCAGGTGTAGGATATTTTTTGGCTCTTCAGTGTATATATATTCTATTTTTATAAATATGAATTACTTTTATTAACTTATTAATTAATATATAGTAAAAAACCTTTAATGACTAAGCGCCCTCAGCGTCAACGCGTCACTTCCGCCCATATATTCCTATACAATAATTGTTTGTTTTAGTGACCTCTACCACCCCTCAATGTTTGTCCCATGATTTTAGAATCGGCCTGTATATATAAATCTTTCTTTCCAATATCACTACACGACCACACAATCACACGTACTCCGAGGGCTGCCCCGGGAGACTAGGAACTCACCAGCACATTACATGCGAGAGTAATTAGCACACTTGCACACTAAAGACCAACATGTCAGACAGACATCACGACACTGACATTCACTCCAGTCGGGAACCCGGAAGGGGAGCTTCACTCCTCCGCCCCGAACAAAGAAACACGTAACTTCACTTCAAAATAGACAACCCCGAATAAACAGTCTTAATACGGGTCCGGCGCCCAAAAAGCAACAGTTACACGGCACCCCGCCTCCGACCCAATGATTTGAGTATGTGTCGGGGTGCATTTGTTTTACAAACACCCCGTGAGTCGTTGGAGTCTAGGCTACCGNGCCCCACCTCCGACCCAATGATTTGAGTATGTGTCGGGGTGCATTTGTTTTACAAACACCCCGTGAGTCGTTGGAGTCTAGGCTACCGGTCTCACGACACCAAGGTCATTCGGTGGTGTATGAGGGTTCGGCGGTGGCGGAATATGTGCTTTAATTTTCTGCTACCAACTAGCAAACTAATAGTAAAAGTTAAGTACGAAAATATTACACTACTAGTAAAATGGAAGTTTCCCGTAGTGAGAAATCCTGAATATCTACTCAGAGACTGAGGCATGATGTTTGAAGGGCTCTGTGGAAGGGAGAGGCCTCAGCTATGGAGTTATCCCGACGCCTAATGAAGATAAACGACACCTGAATAACCCTCCTTGGCCGACAGCATCAGGACTGGCTCGTCACGACCCGTCACTCTCCCGCTCGGATGGTCTTTGGAGCCCCAGTCTGCGTCCTGGGAGAATACCATAGATAATGCAACGTTAATTGAACACTTTCGATGCCAACCTTAAAAAAAAAATATTCCCGTCCGTAGGTTCATTTATTTTAAAGTAAAAACCCACTGACGTACATGATCCGTTCGGTCCCCACGACCGTGGACACGTTGCGTACCAGTGAGACTTATGAGCGGCACTGTACAACGGAAATGAACTTCAGTGCGAGACGTGAAGGCGGGCCTCAGGTATAGTTCATTTCATNACATCAGACAAGCAGAAAATACGCGGATAGGAAAGAGTTCGTATATTAATTAATACATTTTATTTTACGTGGTCTTAAAACAGAAGATTTAGTTTTAGAAACGAAACTTCGTGATAAAATAGTAATGTATAGGTGTTCAAAATGAGATGCACAATAAAACGATCCGTATCCAAATGTAACGAAAAAACGAAAGTTTCCAGACTCTCCAACCATGTTCTGCCATCTTGTGAGTTACAGGCGCGCCATCTGTTACAACATGCTCTTCCACGCTATCTTTTATCTATATCCCGAACTACACCCAGAAACATATTATAGTTTTGTTGTTTAAAATAACGTATTTACACGCATATACAAATGGTTTTATTTTCCCGCGAGCTCTGTATAATTTTTAAAGTAACATGTATTTCGTGTACAGCGTTTACGAACGACCCTACACTCGTCCGCCAAGCTCCGTTTACGAATGCAGCGACACCCAAGCAGTTCACCAATTTCCACACGTAGCAGCACCTCCCGGACGCGCTGACTCGCCACATAAAGCCTATTCTTGACACGCCAGTTGATGGCGAATGGATGCATAAACGAAAAGGCGCGACGATTGTCAACTGTCAAGGATGAGGCCTTCTTATATGGTACATGGTATAGCTGTGTGATCCAGAGGTGCAGGTGCCGGGTATCAGAGGAACAGCTCCGTCTGTGTGTCTCTCCACTGCAGAGAGCTGGGGGTATAGCGTGTGACGGGCGCATCTTCACGACCACCCAGCGAGCTGTGAAGTGCTTCCGGCTGTAACCGCGGTCGCTGGACTGTGTTCCGGTCAGGGAACCTCGCGTGCCCAGCTCTCGCCAGAGGAACTGGTGCCGACCAACCTGCTATTACTGCCCGCCCTGGCCGTGACTTCCCTCTGCTTCCTCCCCGCAGCGGTCCTGTGTGCCTTCACACTGGAACTAATATCACGACTTCGACGACTTACACGTATCGTCTATCCCCTGTTTATTCGCACTTATATTATATAACCTTTGAAAAATCACCCCTTGTACGTCACGTTTCGTTATTTCATAAATGTCCCATGTATCACAAGCGTTTAGTATTTTATCGTTACATTTCAATATTTTATTTGGAATTTACATGAATGACGACAGAGAGTAATTAGGCGTGTTGGAGTGGATTGGTAGAGATTTGGGTGGCTCTTAACATCGAGGTCTTGAGAGCCGATCAGGATGAAGTGTAGTGAGAATGGAACAGCGCCGGAATGCAATAACGAAGGAAACGGGGGAGGCACCCGAGAAAACCCGCCGACCAGCGCCATCGCCCGGCACGATTTCCACATGCGAAAAAACAGGTGTGTTGGTAATGCCTAGTAGGAAATAGTTCATATGCAAAATATTACTACACAGTGTGTGCACAACTGCGGTGTATTGTCCCTTTGGTGGCATTTAGTTAAGTTTGTTTGCATGAGGCGGGGGAATATTCTGGAAGTAGGACTTAATGAAGGCTTCAGGAAAGTTTGTAAGTACGCGTGAATGGACCATAAATGGTGTACACGACTCTTACTACTCTGCTACTGTTGACCGACCAAATAACGGAGTGTGTGCATATTATTACAGAAAAGTAATCTATGAAANTCTTACTACTCTGCTACTGTTGACCGACCAAATAACGGAGTGTGTGCATATTATTACAGAAAAGTAATCTATGAAATTTTTTCAATTGCCACTAATGTTGGAATGTTTGCAGTTTTGCCAACAGTTTCAAGTGGCTCGTGCCGCTTTTTGNAATTTTTTCAATTGCCACTAATGTTGGAATGTTTGCAGTTTTGCCAACAGTTTCAAGTGGCTCGTGCCGCTTTTTGACGTTTGTAACAATATGTATAAGGGGCGTGGTTATCCTAACTGCCGCAGCAACGGTAATTTTCTAGTTAGAGTGGCGGAGATCGTTACATAGAGCTTCAGCATAGTTTTTCCCCAGAAATGTGAGAAATACACGGAATCCATATATGTATGTGCGTTGCCTAGTTCCATCCCATGTCATTACGAAGTGCGTTTCCGTGTAANAAATACACGGAATCCATATATGTATGTGCGTTGCCTAGTTCCATCCCATGTCATTACGAAGTGCGTTTCCGTGTAATAACTACATATTACCGTACAAATGTCTTCAATGTAACAACATTTTTAACATATTGCGCTCTACGCAAGAAAGATCCACTGGCTGCTTTCCACGTACATTTTTTTTTTGTTAATTTTTTGATTTATTAGTTCTTGACATCCAATTTATCTTCGCATAGTTTCAGTTTGTTATTATNTTTTTTTTTGTTAATTTTTTGATTTATTAGTTCTTGACATCCAATTTATCTTCGCATAGTTTCAGTTTGTTATTATTGTATTTAAATGTGGAAACTACATACTTTATCAAATATAATGTTTACATATAAACTAAGTGATGTTATTATTGTGCAGATGTTGTACGTAGAAATTGTTTATGGTTTATCTAATCTAATGCTTTTATATAAAGTAGGTGAGGATATTCTGTTATATATGTTAACTTCAAGTTTTCATTTTGTACGAAACCGTTATGAACTGGAAATAAAAAAAATTATTGAAAAGAATTATTGAAAAAAATTATATACAAATACGCTCTAGTAACAAGAAAATTAATCATTACTAAGAAACATTTCGTTAAAAGTTTTACCTTTGATTATGCTTAAGCCAATTTATCTACAGCTTCAAAAAGTTTTTTTTTCAGCTTTACAAAGTTGTTACACCACTTTGATACTTTAACATAAAATTTACCACATACACACTAATTGTTCTTTTACTATTATTTACTGTGCTTAATACAGAAAATCCCATTTTCGCTACACGGCAAGGTAAGAGAAATCCTCAAAGCAGTTTTCACATTGACCCAAGTATTGTTTAACTGGTTGAGTTCAATATAAATAACACATTTACGACATGGTTTTAAATTCTTCTAGGTCACAACATACATCTTGAAAAGGAAGGGCTCGTTAAAAAAAATGCTGTATATGTCTTCTGAATGTGACTGGAATAATTGCACAGCTGCCTCTCTGCTGCCTGCCACTGGAGTGAACAGCGGAACTCTGCGCGCCGACAGCTACCCATCATCCCTCGCGCACAGAGTGGAGTGGAGTAGAGAGAGTAGGGCGGCTCTTAACATACAGGTCTCGAGAGCCGATGAGGGTGAAGCGAGGTGAGCGTGGAGAAGCGCTGGAACACAAAGGCCGGAGAAATAGAGAGATTCCGCCGTCCAGCGGCATCCTCCGGCATCCTCTGGCACGATCCCCACGTGCGGAAACCCGGGAGCCATCCCGCCGGGAATCGAACCTGTTTCGCCCGTGGTGGGAGGCGGGTGGTCTAGCCGCTGCACCTCCGCACGTGCTGCCGTGTGTCGGAGTCCCGGTAGTTACCGCGCAACCTCGCAATTTGCCTCTACTTCTAGATCCACCTTCTTGTGCATAGTAGTTTATAACTCACGATATGGAAGAAGGTAGAAGTTTACAATACAGGGAGGCACAGCGCATGTGATACTACCTAGAGAATGTTTAAGACGTTTTAGCTAACTTTATCACCTGACTCAAACTTGATCTTCTTTCGAGAATACAAAACGGGAGACGAATGAAAACTGACAACTGAAGATTGATTATNCCTGACTCAAACTTGATCTTCTTTCGAGAATACAAAACGGGAGACGAATGAAAACTGACAACTGAAGATTGATTATAAACAGTTTCATGTAAAGGTAAAGTATTACAACATATAACATCACGGAGATCAAATTAAGACAAATTAGTGAAAGAAGGATTCGGAGCATTGTGATGCTTATGGAAAATCAAATTTCCAAAATACCAGTTTCTGGTTTAGCTGTTATACCTTGAAGTTTAAAACGAAACAAATAAGACAGAAGAACATAACTCTCTTCAACACTAACGACCTTGTGACACCAACTTGTATAATCCTTGTCAACATCGTAATTAACACTGATAATATTACGATACACCTTGCTTGAATAATAATTTCTTCTTTTTTGATAATTTCCTTGTTGCATGTTGGACGCTTTCCCTAAGGAAACTCTCTAGCTATGGCAGTATTATAGTCTGACGACTGCATACTATGAGAACAAAACAATGATAATGTTACGTTCTACAATGAAAACTAATCTATAATAAAATAGTATTACTTCCACAAGTCAGTTTATCTATCTTAGCTACTTACGTTTTAATAAAACATTATGCACAATAATTGTTTCTTTTATTTTGCATTTTATTACCATGTTGACTTGTGAGTTGGAGGGTTGGAAACAGGCAAGGAAAAACATGCCTACAGATACACGAGTTCTTTCCTCTCCTCGATTCAGCCAGTAAATGAGTAGTTGGTGCCATATAAAAATTGTTCGAGTTCACATATACCAATAAAACCGTCCGCTGGCTTTGTCTGCAGTCTGAGATTGTTTCTGTTATTATGTATATAGTTTATATAGCAAAGCACTCTGCTCTGAGAAAAATTTATAAAGTTAGAACTTATCTTACTTTTAGGTAGGTAGCAGCACAATTGGAAGTGCTGGCTGTTCCTTGCCCTTGTGTGATTGGTATCTTGGCTTGCAAGTGACGACGGTTGTACAGATGTTGGTTGACAGAACAAATCTGTGAATGTGTGATTTTAGAACGTGATAGAACTTTTTTACAAGTGGCGACGAGTATGGGACGCCGCAGTGTTATACATAACGGGGTTAACAACTTGTGAGTTTCAGAATAACTGTGTTGTACACAACAGCAACTGCAGCTCCTACGATGGAGGTGATGGGTGAATTTCATTCATATAAAGTAGATATTGTGTCCTACTTAGAACATTTCCAACAGTTTTCAGTTAAATGCAGTGAAATAAAGGACACAGTTTGGCTGTTTTTACTGTGGTAGTAGCAGAGGTTTGTGTTACCTTGAAATCACTTTTAGTTCCGGAATACCATGAAAAAAATATATATATGCCAAATTAATGTCTAAACTTCGTATGTACTCCAGCCCAATGTTAATTGTTATTGCGGGGTACTTATATTTAACACTAATTGTAAGACGCCGTATGAACCGGTAAGGTAATACTCTCCGGCATTGAAAGTACTCACTAAAACATGTAATTGTATAAGGATTTTCTTAACGATGCCCTACGAGATCGTTTAGTGTGTGGGTTAGAATCTGAGAATGTGCAAAATATGTTCTTATTTGAATCGGACGTAACCTTTGAACGAGCCTGTGGAGTCTCCGAAACTGAACCGGCTCCTCAGTTGGACCTGACCTGGAAANCGTAACCTTTGAACGAGCCTGTGGAGTCTCCGAAACTGAACCGGCTCCTCAGTTGGACGTGACCTGGAAAACGGTGCAACGCATGCGTAGAAGTGAGCTGAATGCCTGTGACATGCAGATTATCTTCTCCCTCGTTGGTCCTGCAGTGAGCGTGGAACAACTGTTCTTGTGGGCGGAGCTGTCGCGAGCGGAAGATTTCCGTTTGTTGTGATGTAATTTTCAGGTACCGATCGTACGCTTGTGGTAGCAAAACACGTATGTTAATTACTGCTTATGTTATTGGTGAAGGAAACATTAACACCATGTTTGAAAAAAGGGATCGTGTCTGATTTCGTACGTGGATTTATTCGGACGTTATGAATGTTCGCAAACATATGTCTACGTTCTCCCATTTTGTACCAGTAAGTTACTCCCTTCCCTCCCCCACAATCAAGCTGGATACTGGTACAGTTCGGGAGATCGTTACAAGCTTTGCCAATTGCTTTGATTTTAGTATATCTTATAACTTATACTATTAGTCATTGCAATTTGTGCCTTATAAAAACGATATTCCAAATCACTATAATTTGTTTAGGAATTTTTTGGTCTACTTGTGCAAAACAGCATTTATTGAAACGGCAGTGTCTCGCTTCAAACTTTCAGTACTGAGGCCTATAGATAGAAATGTTATCAAGGAGCATCATTTTTCTGCTGCGTCGTCACTCATGGTAGAAGGGTGTATGTTCAGGATGTCCAATACCCCTTTTTTGCGCCAAGGAATTACTTTGATCTAATTTGCTTGATCTCAATAAATTATCATCACCACCATATGTTCGCCCTACTCAGAAATGCACACCCACTGGTGAAATCATGTGAATTCCCTATGCGTCTAGCACTAATGAATTCTGCAACGAGAATGCACTTCACAGGCAGCAACAAATAGCGACTAAAATAATTAGCAGCCCGTAGAAGAACTCGCTGCACGCATCACACACACGCTTCAGCGACAGTCAGAAGCACACCTGCCTCTAGAACCTTACAATTCGGCGATGGTGTTGTTTCATCTGATGTAGTAACGAGGAATTGGACATTAATCAGTGTACTAGCTGCAGGCGTTCGTCGAGGGTAATATNTGTTTCATCTGATGTAGTAACGAGGAATTGGACATTAATCAGTGTACTAGCTGCAGGCGTTCGTCGAGGGTAATAGACATTTGTGTTCATCAAGTGGAAGTTGATTATTTAATGAATCTTTCAATGACATATAAAAAGCATTTTGTATGTGAACATTAACCTAAATTTGTATAAAGTTGCTTATTTTGAATGACAGAATTAGTTGTATAAGTTATTTGCAGTTAATAATTATATAAAATCTACTTAAAATTAAAAGGGGACTCTGTATTAAATCAAATACTAAAAGTTTGCACTTAAATGTTTATGTCATTGCATTAAAAGTGTTCCAGTATGTTTACTTAATTACTGCCTTTTTGTGATGTAAGTCCGGTGGTCTAATTTAGGAAATCATAATTCCAGTTTTGGTGTAATTTACCACAGTTTACTGTTTGTAAGCGTTCTGAAAGTTCTGCGACACTGTCACTCCAGAGATTTATAAACAATGTTGTCCATAAAACTCGCGCAAAAAACGTTGATCTAAGATAACAGAAAATATAACGTAATACATAAAATATTTTGTTATCTTGAAATCACATTCCGGTTAAAAATGGTCCGATTTGGGGGACTATCGCATGGAATTAGCTATGTTGGAAGCAGTAATGTCGAAGCCAACATATGTATTAGACGAAGTAAAACACATGCAATTGATATCTAAACAAACTGGCCAGAATAGGCCAAAGTCATTGCCACATAGTGATAGCTGACAGAAACAGCACAATTTCCTTTAGGATAAACTGGGTGTGACAAGCCCATGCTACCTCCGTAGCCACCGCAATGCCCATCTGACTACTGCGAGTGTTTTAACTGTCATAAAAGAGGGCATACAACTCGCGTTTGAAAGGCAAGGAACACTATCCTTAAGAGGGTTGAAAGGCAAGGAACACTATCCTTAAGAGGGTTGAAAGGCAAGGAACACTATCCTTAAGAGGGTTGAAAGGCAAGGAACACTATCCTTAAGAGGGTTGAAAGGCAAGGAACACTATCCTTAAGAGGGTTGAAAGGCAAGGAACACTATCCTGAAGAGGGTTGAAAGGCAAGGAACACTATCCTGAAGAGGGTTGAAAGAGGAAGTTCTGGAGGTGAGGGTGATATTGTTAGCGTAATTCAGCATGTTGTCTATGTTATGTAGTGTAATACTGATTGTGCTTCAGCTATTAAAACATATATACAATGTTAGGCAAAAATTTCCGCAGATAATAGACGCTTCGAGATGGAAATTGACAAAGGTGCAAGTGTATAATAATTTATTATGAAACAAGGTAATGTTATTTACACCAAAAAAGACCTCGTAAATGTCGTGAGAAGTTTAGACCATTTTAGGAGTCCCCTTTCGTTAGCGGGACTGGTAATTGTGAAGGTTCAAGATATAAATGGCAACATTAGTTAACAGTGGCTCGATATTGTTGGCGAGTAGTTATAACCTTGGACGCAGTTCTGTTTCATTACTGGGTCGCTCGTGGGTAACTGCTTTGTTTCAAACCTGAGACAGAAGTGGTATAAGGTAATTCAGTTTGGATGTGAAGACACATTGTACTCCTAATAGTGTGCCATATTCATTAGGAGAGAAGGCGGGTAAACAGTTTACATAGCTGCAGGCTCAAAATTTAATATCTTCTTTTAAATGTTCGTATTGAGCATTACCNAGGCGGGTAAACAGTTTACATAGCTGCAGGCTCAAAATTTAATATCTTCTTTTAAATGTTCGTATTGAGCATTACCAGTGGTGGTGGTTGTGCCTGGAAATAATGGCGAGGTTATGTGCAAACTTTAAGGTTACATTACACAAGGTACTTAATGTGGTATCTTACCCCTTGCCAAGGATGGATAGTATGTTCCCTGCTCTGGGAGCGGGAAGAGTGTTCACTTTGTTATATTAAAAAAATTTTTACCATCAGCTGGAATTGCATTGACCAAATTCAGAATTGACCTACAAGTAATATATATCTAGGCCTCTTTTGTTTTAACCACCTCCTATATGGTGTTTCAAGCTGGTATGTACAAGATTGTTGGTAATTTGCTGGATATTAGTTATTACTTCGATGATTTGTCGATTGGTGGCACTAATGAGCATGACTGACAACAGAGGCTTGTAGAAGTTTCGCACAAATCAAATAAGCACAGAGTGCAATGTTTGTAAATGTATAAAAGTGTCAATATCCTCTTGTATCAGTTGACTGCTGATGTCATACAATTGATGCTGAAGGTATTCATATCTCTACAGCAAAAACAGAGAAATCCTTAATACTCATGTTCCTACCAATTTAAAACAACTTAAATCATATTTGGGATTAATAATTTTAATGCCAAACTTTCGTCAAATATGTTCTGTTTTTTGCGACCTTTAAATGAGTTGACAAAGGAAAGCGTGTTCCGTGGTCATGGTACCCCTCACGTCAGGAAGTCTTCATAAAATCTGAGCGTATGATTGTAGACCACAGTGTGTTAGTGCAATATCACAGCTAACTGCCTCTAGTGTTGTGCAGTGGTGCTAGCATTCGCGGAGTTGCTTATGTGTTAAGAAAGTTTACATTCATTAATGTTTGCACGAAAATAAATTTTCCTGTTGAAAACTGATCAACACTTTAAGACCATTTTCTCCCCTAGTAAGGGTAAACCAACCTCTGCAGCTTCTCAACTACAGCGGTGGGCAATAATATTACAGCTTAGTAACAAAGTTCATTAAATTGTGTCAGGTTATTGATTTATTATTTCTAAAATTACCACACGACATATATATTTTACGACAAAATGAACACATTTCTAAACGTCTTTAGTTTCTAAAGAATTATTTACTGAAATTTTTAATAACACGCGAGTGTTAACTCATAGTTTATGGATCAGTGAAAATAAATTATCATCAAAAAAATCTAAGTTTACAACATTTGAAAATGACACTGGTTACAAACTCAACCCGTAGGGAAGAGACTAAATAATAAGTGGTTTTTGTGTTTTCGTGCAGCTTTTAATTAGCACAGTTGAGTGGAATATTTAAAAAAAATCGTAGAGGAGATATGAATTTTTGTTGTCGTTGCTATGTAGCTTAGGAGAGATATGAGACACGTATATATAATGCAGAATTGTCCATTTAATCAAATTACAACAGTATTATACAATTCATAAAACATTTAATTAAAAACTTCGTAAATGTTACATTTTTATATAAATTGAAAACATTCAACCTTGTATATTTAACAAACTATTATAATTCAACCATATAAAATAGAAGATCATGAAACAATTATTAAACAGCACGAACCACATTAACGGTACTAAGCCACGAGTACCTTGTTACATTAGTACCACAAGTAATTTAGCACCTTAAATATTCAATTTTTTTGACAGTTTAATAACACAAACAATTCCTGCAACTTGAGCACATTGTTAAGGAGTTAAACAACACTACTGCAATGCAAAACACACAAATAGTAACTTCAGTAACTTCAGTCATTACAACAATTTTATTTCTACTAGTTCGTATACTTGATTGATTTTATCGCCTAGTTAGGAATTTCGAGTTAAGAAGAAAGATTTCAATTATTTACAACAGCAATTAAAATTCCAGTAACATGATACGATGTTCAACGGAAGCATTCAACATAGGTAATAATATATCATAGTAACAAACATCAAAATTGATAAATTAAATAAATAAATTAAAGTTTAATTATAACATACGTCGTACGTGCTAAAACTACAAGATATGCAGTACGGAGTTAGTTCTCGGTCAGAAGTTGCAGTAAACGTTTGAGTATCTATGACACATACAGTCCAGTCTGTGAAAACGTTTTTTCAATGAGTCTGATGTCATGGAACTTTCTCCACTTCTACGTTCATGCTGCCATAGCTGTCCACGTAATCACAATGGTGGTTCCAAAATTGTCATAGAAGTGAACTATTTTGTGTCGTCAAGTTGATAGTTGTTTCGCGATCAAGCAAGCGTCTTTGAATTCTCGTGTCTTTTCTCTGGCCATCGCCCATTGCTTCATTGGATCTAAAATATTTGCATTTCCACGAACCTAATGATGAAGAAATAGAAAGGAATGGTGAAGTTGTCAACTTGTCATATGAATAATTATTTTAAATATTACGCCAGCTATTACTGGAGTACACAAACAATATAAATTATTGTAACTCTTTCACAGTGTCTGACACGAAGCTCACATAGCTTAGCAAACGGGTTGACGTGTTTAACAGTCCGAAACAGGAAAAGGAAGTCTTTACAAATGAAAGACATCATTCCTTTTTTCAGATCATCTCTCGCGTTCATAATAATTTACTAGCAGTGGTATAAATCATGACGTAATCTGATCCCTGGCTCCGGGGGTAGCGAGCATTGTATTGATACGAGTAAAGTTCCGCGCATTAGTTGCCGTGTTGCAGCGGCAACCTTTACCTCCCGTTGAAACAGTTGAGTGGCTACCAGTTATGAAGAAGGAATTCTGAAAGAAGTTTAAGTTGTATCAACATTTTTTTGAAACTTACTGCTGACCCTGCTGGGGAATATGACTTTCACGGTTGACGCTGGGACCTATGAGCAACTGTCATCATCAGTTGGAAAGTGCTCTGTTAAATGTGAACCAAGTAGGGTAGTGTTTGTTGTAGCGTCGCTGTGCAGTTGGTCATCGTCTCAGCTGAGGGAGTGTCTCGTGGTGGAGCAGCTCGTCACTGCCCGGGGGAGGCTGCGAGGGCGTGGGCGCTGTAGGCCAGGCGGTGCGCCGCCCCTGACTCCAGACTGCGCCGCCCCCAGCCGCCGCCACCGCCGTGCTCGCTGGTGGCGTACACCACCTGGTGGCCCTCGCCGCCTCCGCCGCCGCCGCCGCCGCCCACCAGCTTCTTGAGGCCGATGACGGCGGACAGCACGAGGGCTATCTTGGCGACGAGCAGGGCCTTGCCGGCGATAAGGGCGATCTTGCCGAGGAAGAGGTGCGCCATGAAGCCGGCCATCATGCCGCCCGCCGCCAGCAGCATGCCGCCGCCGCCACCCTTCTTCTTCCGACCTGCGACAACGACACATCTCTAATCTCTTCACACCATCTTCACACTATCTTCTCCAATCAAGCCTTGGAAAATTTACATCACCTAGACGTGTTTGGTTGTTTCTTAAATGCACCATGTGTCACGAGCGTTAAAAAAATTTTTTAACAATGTATTTTGCTTCTGGGTAAATTTAACTTTCACTTATATTTTATCTATATATCTTATTTAATTTTAAATAAATGTGTATAGAACTCATTGAAATTAGGTGGGTGGTATTGCCTAGTAAGAAATACCTATAATACAAAATACTTTTAAAACGAGTGTACACGAATGCGGTAGGTGGTGTAGTTTTCTAGAATTGGTTAATCTTAGTTTGCAAAAGACGGAGGAATAGCCTAAATGTAGAAATTTAGCAAGACTTCAGAAATGTTGTTAGTAGCCGTGAACTGTTTTTTATTACCACCTGACTCACAGTAACCCTGACTAATTGTTTACACAAATAACTTCCTATGAAGTGTTAGTCACTTCCTCCGAACAAGTTATAACGCAACTAGTGTATATTCAATTTACGTTAATTAAAGTGTAGTTCAATGGTTCGATTCGAAACGTGATTTTAACGTGTTTTGTAGGCAAATGGTTGGTTAATGTTGAGAATACGTGCAGACGATAGAGAGAAATAATATGACCTCAGCACTTCAGTGATCAAGACATTTCACTCAGCACTCTCATATCAAGCTGCCACATTTTCACACACACAAAAACTTCCCACCCTGAAAAAACATTATCGTACCCCATAATATGCAGTTTGTGAGAAAACATATTTTATGTTTAGTTGAAAGAAACAGTAATTTAAAAATGTTTTATCAATTGTACGGTGCGACTTTAACTCTTTATCTCACAAACTGTGTTATGAGTTATGATAATATTGTTCTGAGGCTTTCAAATGTTTTCAATTAACCTTGTATGACATATAGTTACTAGCATGCACGTAATATGAATTAATATTATCCGCATACTATTGTTGTTGACAGCGATATTTTGCGGAAAATTTCGACGGATATTGTGGGATATAAGCCTACATACGGTAATTACTTAAGTTGAGTTATACAGACCATTATTAAAAATGATGGGAAGGGCAGTGCAATGACAGGATGGTCTATTATGACTTTGTGAGCAAACATTTGTTAAGACTGATGCATTATCATACGAGTTTCTTACGTCACTGCGTTATCACTATTTTATAGCGTAAGTGTAATGAGCGAAAAGCATTAGACCCTATTTAAACATATGGCATAAATTCTTTCCTATTACTTCCTTTTCTCGACTTTTATTCTCACACATTGACTTCCGAAAACCTGTGGATTTTACTTAATATGTCCAACGTTTATGTATTTCCCAAGCGCTTGTATAAGTGTTTACGTTCTTGAATGGTTGCAATATATACTGGAACGTGACAACTATCTCCGCACGTATCGTGGAGGTTTTAGTGACCTAATTGCTGAATTCTGAATGGGCCGATTTGTGGTATTTTCCACCAAGGCCAAGCAGCAGAACCAGAAATTGCAATCCTACGATCGTTTTCTTTCCGTTTACTGGTGTAGTTCACTGAACGCACTCTGGGTCTCATCATGTTCGAGCATTCTTTAACCGCTGCCTAGGATAAACTTTACTTTTCACTTTGTATACTTCCGGTATATATAAATTTCACTATGGCCTGGGCCTTATCACTTTGTTCATTCACCGCACAAGTAAAACAGTGAAATAGTTACGAATGTAGATTTGTTACCAATAAGTTAATTCGCAATTTTAATGTGCATATGAAAAAAAACACTATATTCGATTTTCGTAAATAAAAAAAAGGTTTCATTCGGAGTATAACGTTAAGCCGTAGAACTAATTTTACTTCTCAGCAGTTAAATTAAGTGCGATCCCGCTTGCGAGTGTCTAATGTAGTTATAACCCTTCTTTTCAAAAGTTCGTTTGAAAATCGTTTACTTTACCGTGAGCTACCTATACACTAGTTACGTCACTTACACTTCTCGTTCTGACACGCATTCGTCAGAACCCGGGTTCGAGTTAATGCCCGGCCATCCTCATTGGTTTGTCATGGATTTCCTGTATTAATACAAGCCAATCCCGGTATCGTTACTTAATACAAGCCATATAGGATTATATCCCAGTTCATGAATTTCCTAACAAATGTTTCTGTCCCTAATGTGCCTGGTTTCGATGTGATTTTTAACCATAAATAAAATATACTTAAAAACAATAGTAACTAAACACAAAATCACTTTGCAATAGAGAATATGAAATAAGATTTTTTTTTTCGCGTGGTTTGGTGCTAACATATCCAGCAAAATTGCATAGTCTGTTATTTCGGGATTTACTATAGCATATTCCTAACAATGATATAAAAAATGAATTCAGAAACATCTAAGTGGCCGATTTCACTTTCGTATTTCAGAAGTTCGTCTATTTGTTTTCACTGTTATCTTCAGTAATATTTCCGTTTCAAATCGTGTATTTAATTAATTAAAGGGAAATTCAGCGTTTTTTTTTTCAAATGTGTTCTACGAAATTCTTTTGAGTAGAAACGTGCACAGTATTTAAAAAAAATCACCTATTTAGGTAAGATAGTATATGAATTTTAATATTTCTGCTATGGGGAACAGTTTAGCTCGAATCAATGCTTTATAAAACTTGAACCACAGTTAAACATTATGTAAAACGAATTATCTTGATAAAAGTGTAATTATTTAATTAATTTTCTTGATAAGAATGAAACAATTTTGATTGTAGTCAAATAGCTCGTATACATAACACTACAGAGAGTAGTGCAGAGTTTCGTAAAAATCCATTTCACAATGAAAAACAATGAAAAACCTTTAGAGGGCTCTGATGTGTCGCATGTATGCGTCTATTCTCAATTTATGCAGTAATCTATTAAGTATAATTTTTCTAGAGTGAATACGGCCTCTAAAATCGTATACGAAGTATGACAAACGTAAATTTTAGGAAAGGAAAATCTAAACATATGTGAGACGACATGTAGCGTGCGTTTGTCTGGGGTGTTATTATTATGCCATAAAATTGCATGATTAAAACTAGAAGTACCCTCGTGGCACGTACGTCAGATCATTGCCTTGCACATTGAGGCGATGAGACATTTTATGGGCGTTGCAACTTCGCCCTAATCACTGCCAGGCTTCAGTTCTTAAAACGCGCACAGTATATCCGACTAAGGCTGTTCACGGTAAACTGACTTTTTTTTTTAAAAGCCCTGCTTAAGATATACTTTTATGCAGGTTGTGTATTCTTCCGCCTTATGTAAAATCAACATTGCAATGGGTCTCATCACTTAATTCATGCGTTGGTCAAGAGAAAATGTGAGATTATTACAAAAGGAATATTTTACAAGTCTGTTTTTTTTTACCCCACACCCATAAAAAAAATTGAAAGTAAAGAAAATAATTTATGTGATCAGAAATTTTAATAAGCGTGACGTTTAAACATGAAACTGCTTTCCCTCCGACGTTACTGAACTGTACTGGGCACATGCCACTTAGTATTCCCGTTAAAATATTTGCAGGTAGCAGCAGTGACTTTTTGCTAAGGTTGATTTCAAAAAGTTCTGACTTTACAATGAACAGCCTTAAGGCGGGGTTCTTCAGTCTTGACTTACCTTCGAAGATGTCTGTGGGGATGGTGAACTGTATGGTCCTGGAACCGAAGAAGCTGTTGACGCGCTCCTCCAGCATCTTGTCCAGGCTGTTGCTCCTCTCCTCCAGCGACCTGGGCAGCGACGCCTCCAGCTGGGCCTCCGTTGGCGGGGACGACATGTTGAGCGGCACCTCGGAGTGCGGGTCGACGCCGAGCGACAGATAGTCGGTGACCTTGAGCGGGGTGCGGGTCGCCAGTGCCTTGTCCAGGAAGCTGACCGCCTTCGTCTTGAAGCAGAGGAGCACCTCCTGGCTCTCGCCGCAGTCCGCGACCACCTTGTAGGCAACTTTCCAGTTGCCGTCGTCGTCCACCTCGTTCTGGCGCTCGTCGACGCCGGCCGTGCTGCGCGCTCGAGCAATCGCCACTGAGCCCACCAGCAGCAGGCACATGTACGTCTTCAACATTCCGACTTCCTCTGCCACTCTCATTCTAGGAGACTTCGACGCACGGGTGGATCACGTACCTGCTACTGTTTCCTTAGAAACTTTGGAGACTTCAATGCGCTGCTAGGTGATAAACCGTCTCTCGATTTTGTTTATTACTTTGGAGACTTGAATGCACGGCAGAACCACGTACCTAATCTCGTTCCTTTTTCAACTTTGGAGACTCCAGTGTACTATTGCTAGACGAAGCGTATTTCCGTTGCCTTGCTCAACTTTGGAAACTTCAATGCACGGCGAGACGACGAACCAGCAATCTTCTGCAAACTTCTAGCACTTCAAGGGCCGGTTGTACAATGCACTGAGCCTTACTTTTAAACTTCAGAAACTTCTATGCGTAGCTAGTTGATGTATCCACCGGGGCCGTTGCTGGGCAACTAACGTATCCTCCACTGAGAACACGTCTTTTATACAGATGATATTGCTGGCAACAGAACCATAACCGTGCGATACGGTTTCGTGATGAGGAGAGTGATCTAGAGCGTAGAGGCGCTGGAATAGAGGTTAACAAGCTGCGGGGAGAGCTGCTAAAGATGCGTTTAGCTCGGCGCTGGGAAATAATTGAAGCTCGCCAGTCGGTGGCCTTGCTGGCGACGTGGCTTCGCCGCCAGAAGTCTGTGTTCCGCGCGATGAGCAAGTGTGCGTCGATGGCGACGTCGTGGACCTATAGCTGCCTGCGTCTCTCTCTCTAAACCACCGGAGTAATTAGACTATGCAAACAGAGCGACGTAGCTGACACACAGTTCACATCTAGTGGGAAAGGAAACTGAGACAGATGTCAAAATAATAACAAAAGCTTGCGAAGCTTCGCTGTAAACACGTTAGAGATTCACTTTTTTCAATAAAAATTAATAATTCAGTTAGTCTTACAGAGGACAAGAAATTTTTGTTGCTCAACCACATTCTTTAGAAAGCGACTTTTGCCTAACAGAGCCACGGAAAATACATTCGGTTTTGACCATCAAACACAGCTACGCATTTTGCAAAAAAAAGTTGTGATGAAAACACACATGTATGACTGAGACCTCGAAACTTTGAAATTGTAACGTCATCTTTACAAACCACAGATTAATCGGTACTTCTTTATTCCTAGCATTAGTGATCACGTGGTGACATACCTGTTTCTCATTCAAAGGATTGTAGGAAAAATACTGACAGAAGTCGCATTTGGAGATATTTACCTAACGGTCATCCATCTTCGTTTCAGACAAATTACTAAGCATATGTGCTTTACAAATGCCTGACTCACTGAACTTATAAGTTGTACCTGAGTGTCTATCACGAGTTAAAACATTCATTAAACAAAAATGACAGTTTTCGAAAGAAAAATTTGCTTCAATCCTATTTCTTTATATACGTATGCCAATATTTATATTTTAAATGGATTTGGTGATTACATAAAAATTTTATCACATTTCTTTCAGCTCTGGAGACTGGCACATTTTCGCTTATTACTACTGAAAATGTATGCTTTTATAGTGTATTTTCTCATAAATAAAACAGTCAGAATTAACGAAGAATTAATAGACTGTAAAATAAGAGTACCAGGTATGATTCCGAACTGAAGTGAACATCCAAAAGTCAGGAACAAAGTTTTAGGAATTGGTATTTTTTTAATTGCGTAAAGCTGAACTTCCTGGGCTGTAATAAGACAACTATTAAAACTAAAAGGGGCAGCGGTGGCGCAGCGGCTAGATATCTTGTTTCCCACCAAGGCGCACCGAGCTCGATCCTCTGTGGGGTCGTTCCCGGATTTTCGCACGTGGTAATCACGCCTGGATGATGCCACTGGCCGGCGGGTATTTTTCGGGGATTTCCCGTTCTCCCCACCCTTGCATTCCGACGCTGCTCCATACTCACTTACCTTCATTGGCTCTCAAGATCCCAAACTTCTCCACTCCACTATGCACATTTAAGGTTGTTTCGTTGTTGTCTGAAGTCTTCTGATAGTCCTGGTTGTTATCGCACTACTACGTATTTGTCGACATGCTCATGTAAACATTAACTCTGCGTGAACCTGGCGACTAAACATTCCTCCATTAACTGACAATGAGTCAGCGTTACCGACATACATGTTAAGGTTCGCACGGTTCTTGTTCTCGCTGACATTGAAATATAAAGTTGTTATTCTGTTAATACATTTTACAACTTATACGCTGAATAAAACGTTTGCCATTGAGCCGCTTACCACTAAGTCACTATCAACATTGTCGGATGGATTCGAGTTTATATTAACGTTGAAATATATCTTGGTACTCTACGGATTTTCTGAAACAAGTTATATCTTTGGTTGGTTATTAATAATAGGTTTTGAAATGCGTGGCGTAAACGTTGAACTATTGAGTCATATATATTGCCTATTTGTCGTGATATTGGTTAATATGGTGATGTCGTCTTTTATTTTATATGTGGGGATATATTTCTTGTCAAACACAAAAAGAGAAAATTGTAACATTACGTTGGACCATTATTTGCCGTCGGTTCGGTATATTCCTGTATTTTGTGGTTAAAAGTTTTTTGTTTGGTGGAATGAGATTGGATTATAATTTCGAAGAAATAAAATTACACACTTTTTATTATATTTTTTTTATGTTGAATATTATGTACTTAAATAAGTTATTCAATAGAAAAAACGAAATTTTATAAAGCCTTGGTTTAGGCAAAATTCAAAAACTTTCTTTGATGTGTCAAATAGTAGGCTGCATTATGCAACACCTACATAGTGTAATTTGTTCCTTTCTCAATAATTTCATGTTAATTATATTTCCTTCGCAATTTCGAAGGCGCTTTCTTGAAGAAATTATTACAAAATTGAGAAAAAATCAGCAAGTCATTAATTTTAATTAATTTTAGACAAACACACAAATTAAAACCAACAAAATATGAGACACACTTTTAAGACTGTCAAAAGAAATCTATAAAACAGAATTAATTAGAGCATTTACACCAGGCTTTTTTCAAATAGAGAGCTACAATTAAACAAGTAGGAAAGGTTTTTCTTGAAAGTTCTTTATTAAATATGGTAAACAATAACACTGTAATAAAACACTATTTTTGCCCTAGACGAAAACTCTTATATAAATACTAAAATAAATATTCTCATAACATTTTAAAAAGACCAGGACTGTGTAGTCAATTAACTGTTATGTTGGCGTATCAATTTAGCAGTGGAAATATAACATTAGAACAACGATGAAAATAAAAATAAAGTTAGAAACGAGATAACGTTAACATAAATATAGTTATTTTGGTCAACCAACGTAATTTATGGGCACTTAAAAACAATTTGTTGTATTTCAGGGTATTTTGATCTATGATACAGCTTCGTTGCCATACATACCCGATGCGTTAAATGAGATAATAAGTGGAGTAACCAGTTATTGTCAGTGAAACCTGTTTCAGTTGTTTTGACAGCGAATCAGATCTCCTATTGTCTCACATGACACGAGGCAACCCACTCTCCTTTTCATTGACTGGCTGCCAGCCAACAGAGTATCGAGTCGAGAGTGTCAGTGTTCCAAAATGTCGTTGCGGATGTGACATAGTGCACAGTACTGAAACACTTCTGCCCGCTTGTCTTCCTGTTTGGGCAGAGGGGAGAGGCCTCCACTCACTGAGATCCACGTCCAAGTGCAAGGATCAAATTTTTTCTCTGATATTGCAGATAAAAATAACACATGCTTTAAGAGTTTACCCAGCATTTACAACGATATTACGAACAAGTTTTTCTTGAAGAACAAAATATTTTTTGTTAAATTTCCAAATGAAAGGTTGGATTGTGCGTCAGTGAACCCACCAGCAGCGGGCACATCCTCACCTTCAAAATTTCAACTCCAGCTGCCTCTGTCATACTTGGAGACTTTGACGCACGGATGGACGACGTACGTACTTTTTTTATTTACTTAGAAACTTTAAAGGCTTTAATGCGCTGCTAGGCGACGAACCGTTTTTTGTTTCCTTCTGATACTTTGGAGATTTGAACGCGCGGTGGGACTAAGTACCTCTCGTTCCTTTTTTCAACTTGGGAAACTTCAATGCACTGTCGCGCTGCGTACCGTATTTTCGTAGCCTTGCACAACTTTTGAGATTTAAATGCACCTTAGGACGACGAACAGGAAATCTTCTGTAAACGTACGAGACTTCTAGGCCCGGTTGTACAATGTACTCACCCTTACTTACTTTCCAACTTCAGAGACTTCGATGCACGCTAGTTGATGTACCCACCGAGGTTGTTGCTAGGCAACTGACGTCTCCTCCACTAAGAATACGTATTTTATACATATATTATTGCTGGCGATACAGAGACCCTGCAGTGGTGGCTGTAGACAACTAACAAAGTGCTTGTATTCAATACAAATAAAGTTGTGTCTACCACAATGTTCGAAGCACATTAGAGATAAATGCTGTTTATTGTCTACTGCCCCAGCTAGTAGCCAGTTTCACTTTATACCATGAAGAACGGCATTCTATCTTTGTTTCCTTGTAGATATGTTATATCATCAGAGTCATCCAGTAAGTTTTTAATAAACTGTCAATCCAAGAGCATCAGTCAGTCAGACGAATACACAAAGTTTTACAGTCATGATTAGTGTATGTACTGTTATTTGTGAGGCAGTGGTGTAAATAAGAGATAAGGAAATACAGGAAGGGACCTGAGGCGCCGGTCACATGAAGAAGGGGCGACCGCCTTCCAGTAGTTGGAGATCCTCCCGGCGAAATGGGTCGCTGGAGTGCTGGTGAGCTCCGGCAGGACTCCTCAGAGCCGCGACCATGGACAGCGCGAAGGACACGATGGCCAGGATGAGCGACTTGCCGGCCAGCAGGACGATGGTGCCCACGGCGAAGGACACCAGCATCACGGCCTTGAACTTGATGAAGAAGAGGAAGGGCAAGCTGAGCATGAGCAGCTTTATCACGGAGTGCATCATGTGCATGAATTGCTTCATGTGGCGGTGCAGCTTCCTCTTCTTCTTGCGGCCCGAGAAACCTGTCCAACACACAAGCACTAGAAACCCCTCCTTGTCCTTACTGCATACTTGAGGTAGTGACTTCCATTGCACCCGACTGTGCAGCACGCACAACTCTTCGGAAAGTACTACACATTTTACCAAAATTGTAAAGAAAAGTTTGATCTTTGTTGCATATGAAAGAAGAATGGCAGTCTTCAATAAATCAAGTGCTTTTATTTCATTCGGGATGCTTCAGAAAGTATACCCAAGATATTCACGGTAAATTGAGCACGTTTTAAAGCCCTCTCATTTGTAATATTAGCCAATAAATATACTTTATTGGAGTTAATGCGTTAACTTTCTAATATGATAAAATATATTCACTATGTTTGTTACTTAACCGGCAATATTTATTTTAAAAAGTGGTAGAAGGATAAAATAAAATGGATAATAAGAAATAAGTAGGCATAACCTGGGCCTCAAATGTGCTCACTTTTCCGAGAAAAGCCTATAGTAATAATTATTTTGTTAATATGTTTGAAAAAAATTGGTACTAATAATAGATATCATTTTTAAGATTTGAACTTATGTAAATTTTTTTTTTTTAGTTATAAAAATTACAATTTTTGTGGCAGAAATTGATGAGCGTAATATAAGTTATTAATAATGTTTGTAAACATTACAACTAATTTTTTATTATGTGCAACCAGAGTAATTGTTGCGATAGTCTTGCTTAATTAATTTTTTTTTTTTGCGAAATGTACTATCTGAAGCATATAAAATGGATATGAGCTTTAATTTTAATTAAGAACAGATTGTCTTTAATTTGATTTTAAACATACTAATAAGTACACCTAGCGTAATGTTCATTGTGTTACAAATTACCTTCATTCTTCTTTCATACGTGTCTTTTCTGACGATTTTGATATTGTGTGTCCTACTTTGTAATGTGTTGTGAATGTTGTAAGATACGGTCGAGGTCAATGCTCTGTTGGAAGCCACTCTACTTCCAAATTAACATTAGCGAGTCTCATTTTCGGGATGTTGAAGTGTCCCTGACAAAGACGCATATTCTGTCCCAGTAATGCGATTAAACAGTCACCTAGTGTTCTTTTAAATTTACTTTTCTAAGAAACTGTTTAATTTATTGAAACAATTGCTAAAAAAAATATTTTCTTCGCGTTAAAACTCGGTCAGAGGAAATGCAATAAACTTTGAAAACACATATTTACGCACACAGTTGCAGTAGGCAAGAGTTCCAGCAGTATGGTTTTGACTGCTATATTGGCCAAAATATCAATTCAATTTTCGGACTTAGTAATGGGGTTACTGCGCAACTGGCGTGCGCTCTCTGCACTGCATTTCTTTTACGGTCCCTGCTTTACTCTGTATGTGAACCAATGTTTGGAAGTTGAGCTATTTAACAGACACTTCTTTTGCCAATTTGGAAGAAAGTGCAAGCTAAACAGTTAAACTTATTCATCATAACTATAACAAAAATTACCAAATCGATTCTGACAAAATTTGGCATACTAGTAGTGGTATGGTTCACGGTCCACATCATGTAATCATATTATTTTTTATCAGCATTTTCTTTATACAATTGCAGTAATACACCTATTTAGGGAGTCTGCAACTACCAATACACATATCAAAGTGGCCCACATTTCGCCATCATTTTTAACTGGAACGTAAAGAACAGATATTTTTTCCCTGGCCAATAAAACTTTTCATTATATTATATAGTAATAACTGCTGAATAATATGTTGAATGAACCAAATTTCAGTTACAGCAATGTCAAGTTTAAATATTTGTTGCAGAAACATTTATGACGGAACAACCAGCTTTGTCTAAAAAAAAATATTGATATAACCACTGTGATATCTGACTAACCATCTACAAAAAAAATTATTTTAGGTAACAAGCCACTTTTTCTGTGAGGAAGGTGACAGTGTTTTGTTCCGAAAAACCGGACATAACCTCATCATCGTCTCCGCAGAGGCCAATAACGCAGAGGTATTCTTGGAGCTATGTCCTAAAATGGTATCTGAACCACGTTATTTCTGATTGTAATAAAAACTATATGTTAACTTACACAATAACACAGTCTCTTTCTTTTTTCTTCCGTAAATGATCGCTAGTTCAACGGGAGAAATCGTTTCCCAAGGAGAGGTACACAATAAACTAATTTGATCTCTTTTAGATAACATTATTGAGATTACGTATACATATACTCGTTTACTTTATACTACAATGATGAGGGGAATGTTAAATTTTGTTCACATTATGTATACATAGTTCACGGTGAAACTGAGCACTTTTGGAATCAACCTGTGGATAAAATCACTACCCCTTACAGCAAGTATTTTAACGGGCACATTGACAAGAGTTCGCCCAGGAAGTTGAGACACCGATGGACGAAAAGTAGTCCCATATCTTCACGTTGCATTCACTGAATTTGTCAAGAAAAAAATTTCTGTCTGTTTTATGCAGATTAGAGTATAAATTGACATATTGGTAAAACACTCGCATTCTTAACAATTTCACAGATGTGGTTTGAAGGGGTTAATGCTGCGCTAATTTTACAAATGGGCGAAGAAGTAAATCTTAGGCAGGGTTCAAGAGTGTGTCGGTTGTCCAAAGGCAGTTGTGTCGCGGGGAAGTCTTGCTGTCTGCACACGGAGGGAGTTGGCCGCGTCATTTTGGACGGAGCTGCGGGAAACTGGCGAAGGTATTTGCCAAGCGCGACCGTTAATTTCCACAATGCGTTCTTCCCAAGCGGCCGACCTTGGGACGCCCCAGATTGTTCGAGAAACTCTGGAGGCCTATTTCGGAGAATGTCGAGGCCAGCTGCTTCCTGACGACAACGGGTTTGAATAAATTTCTTCGAATGCACGAGTCTTCAGGAGTCACCCACCCACCAATAAAGAGCATGCTTCGTACCTATCTGTCTTTCAGGAGTCACCCACCCACCAATAAAGTGCATGCTTCGTACCTATCTGTCCTTCAGGAGTCACCCACCCACCAATAAAGTGCATGCTTCGTACCTATCTGTCTTTCAGGAGTCACCCACCCACCAATAAAGTGCATGCTTCGTACCTATCTGTCTTTCAGGAGTCACCCACCCACCAATAAAGTGCATGCTTCGTACCTATCTGTCTTTCAGGAGTCACCCACCCACCAATAAAGTGCATGCTTCGTACCTATCTGTCTTTCAGGAGTCACCCACCCACCAATAAAGAGCATGCTTCGTACCTATCTGTCTTTCAGGAGTCACCCACCCACCAATAAAGTGCATGCTTCGTACCTATCTGTCTCCTGTAGCATTTTATACTAACGCACGTAAAGGTTTCTACGGCGTCTAGTCAATTAATTCAAAGTCTGTAAATGTTCGTGCTTCACAGCACCTTGTCTACNCCAATAAAGTGCATGCTTCGTACCTATCTGTCTTTCAGGAGTCACCCACCCACCAATAAAGTGCATGCTTCGTACCTATCTGTCTTTCAGGAGTCACCCACCCACCAATAAAGTGCATGCTTCGTATCTATCTGTCTCCTGTAGCATTTTATACTAACGCACGTAAAGGTTTCTACGGCGTCTAGCAAATTAATTCAAAGTCTGTAAATTTTCTTGCTTCGCAGCACCTTGTCTGCAAAACAGGAGTGCCTTGTGTTTCATCACTGAAAGTCACGAAGAAGTCAATAGTGGAATACCCGAGACGATCACATNCAAAACAGGAGTGCCTTGTGTTTCATCACTGAAAGTCACGAAGAAGTCAATAGTGGAATACCCGAGACGATCACATCATCCGATCTTCTAGGTTTTAGGTTTGACTATAGGTACACTCAGGGAGTTGGTCATGGCCCAAATTGCTGTCGTGGCTGTTGAGCCATTCTCTGTCGCGATGCATTCCTCGTTGTGTGACTTCCTTCCCATGTAGGCTTACAAGGCTCAGCCCTGAGACGCAGTGAAGTCCCGTCTCTACCTCGGACGCATATTTGACACTTGTAACTAGGGTAGGTTAGGAAAGAAACCAGGGGTCAGTGTCTTTTCGAGGTCGTCGGGCGTCGGAGTTGGGATAGACGCGACGGCAGTATGTTGGCCAGGTGAGAATATACTCGCGCAGGGTCGGCGAACACCCACGTGATGGTTCGGCCTTTGTTCAGGAGTGTGTTTAGAGTTTCATGATGCACGTTTAGCGTTCCTCTTATTATAATAATTCATAGAGCAAAGTTTTGAAGGGCTAGTTCTGTTAGCTGAACTGAATTTTGAGTAATGGTTTATTCATACATGTAATGTTACAAATTATACACGGATACACGGATACACGGATACACGACGGCTGAGAAGTGTTGAGGTTAATCATTAATATTTATAAAAGTTTTCTGTAGTAAAATTTTATAGTCTGAGCTTTATATAAAAATATAATCTGGTATTTGCTGTATTGATTTCCGTGTCAGTTGATTTTCGGTGGTTCCCCTGGTCTTTCAGAAGAATGTCAGAGAAACAATGTTTTGTAATAGGAAAAAAACTTCACTGGTGACTTAACTTAATTTTTTTGCTATAAATTTTAATTTTATTTAAATTGTTACATAAACTACAATTTAATCATAAATTTTTCCAAAAAATAAAATATAGGAACAAATAAACACATTTGTTAACCGTGCTACTGTCCTATGTTATGCCTTTGGATAAAACAACTATCGCCAAGAACCGAGCTCGTTAATTGTGTATAAGATACAATTCCTGCGCCAGCTTAAAACCTGCATGCTTCAAATAATTTCTTATTTTAAACTCTTCAAACAGCATCTTACAGCGTGCTTGAAAGGGTTAGATGCCACTTCGTGTAAATTTACTCGATCACAGTCGTGTAGACGTATTGGAATTTTTCGCTTCAGCGAAAAATTGGAGGCCCCACTCGTGGGGATCCATAAGTGAGTTAACGTGAGCTATGAACTTTTACTACGTATGGTTTTTCCTGATTGTTATCAATAAACATAACTAGCTTGGACACCGTGCTTTGATAATTATTTTATGTTAGCAATTACAACTTGTTTGGTTCAGTTACAGCCAGTAATACTTTAGCGACCGTCTAAGAAATTGTCCGCAGATTTACTGCCTCAGTCCACCAAGCCGAACTGGGTTCAATCCCCCAGCCGGGTCACTTACAGATTTTCACAAGTGGGAATCGCGCCGGGCGATGCCACTGGTCGGCAGGTTTTCTCGAGGATGTCCCGTTTCCCCCGCCCTTGAATTGCGGCACTGCTCCTTTCTCACGTCATTTCACCCTCATAGGCTCTCAATACCTCGTTATTTAGAGCCGCCTAAAACTCTCAATTCAACTCTACTGCACCAGTGCATACGCCTATGGATAAAGTACGAATGGCAAAAATGTAAATTTCTTACAACCATACTAGCCCTCCTTCATTAGCTCAGGCGAGAGGTGTAGGTAGTGAAGTTTCACCTTTGTTTAGTGGTGACGCACAAGATTTACATACTTCCAACCTGATGTATGGTAAACTTACCATTTAGGTTTAAATCTACCAGAGCAACAGAGGACGTTTACGGGGGGAAATTGTTACTGAGGTCCCCTGGAATTAACGGGATTCCGAGACGTTTCTGACTGACGTAATGTCGTTATCTATTAAGTCAATTTTTGAAACCACACAGACGTTTTACCATTGTTCGTAAAAGTGGTATTAATGTGAGAGAAGAGATACCGTAGATTTAGACGACGAGCCGGCAGGCGTCAGGCATCTAGGAACACTGGGCAAAGTCTAAGTTAAGGAGGCACTGTCAGGATTATTACTTTGTGGGTTGTCGTTACGTCCCGTAGTAGGAGGCAAGCCAGACACGCCAGCCAGTTGAACAACGGACAGTGTTGGTGCTGGGCGTCGAACCCAGATCCCCGGGTGAAAAGCAGAAACACTGCCCTTCACGTGATAGAGACGGGCTCTGAAGAGTAAGAAATTGCGATTTCTGACTATTTCAGAAGTCAGTGATTCGAACATAGCGTGCCACTTCTGCGCATGGAAGTGCTTCGCTGTGCCGAAGGAGTACTTACCGAGGTCGTGGACGTCCTGCGGTGGTTCAGGAGACGCCAGTCTGTCGAGCACGAGCGCTGACCTGGCCGTCACGCAGTCCATCACGCCGCCCCCGCCACCCCACAGGCAGCGCGCCGCCCACAGCACGCCGCTCCACAGCTCCGCCGCCTCCAGGTCCTCCGGCGGCTCTTCGTCGAACTCGTGACCGTCCTCCTCTCCGTACTCTACCGCCATATGACCCCTCACAGACACTTCTTCGGGAGTTCTGACATGCCCCGAGACCTCGCCTCCTTCTTCATAACCGTTGTTCCTGTCCTGGTACTTCGTCACGTCGGCTATTACCAAGGAATTGACCCCCTGGTGTTGATCCTGGTGGTCCTCCTGTCCCTTCACAGGCACTACTTCTGGACTCCTGGCGTGTCCTGGCACCTCACCTCCTGCTGCAGAACTGGTGCTTCCTCTCCAGTCCTTCCTCCCGGCGTATTTAGATAGAAGAGTGACCCCCGGAACGTCAAGCAAGGAGTTGGGACGTGCGACGGCCTCCTCGACCCTTGGAGGACTCCCGCCAAGGACGTGTGCTGAGCACCCGGCGAGGGACGCCAGCGCCAACGTCACCTTGACCGCGGTGGACAAGCAATCCATCGTCTTCGACGTCGTGCTCAGAACGGGCGCTGCACTCCGGGCCTACCCCGGCAGACCATGTTTGTCACGCAGAAGACGTGGAGGACCCGGAGGCGACGTTATATACCCCGTCACGGCGGCGCGTGGCTCGCCGTTACCGGCGGGGTCAGTTACGGATGGCTGTCGGCGCAAATTGATGTGCCGGGGTCGTGAGCCCCTGCTGCGGCCCGCACTTGCTCGCCGGTTGTCCCCGAGTGTTGCATTTAGCCGCGCTACATCGGTCCGCTGCATCCAAACAACCACACACTGTCCACGAAACTGTACGCCTTCATACTGCCTGTACTTTGTGTGTCACGTACATATCAATTACTGCTACCTACAAAAGAGACAAACCCTACGTTGCTAATGAGGTCTTGGTGGCTTCTGAGAAATGTCATTAATACACTGTCAGGCGAGTCCCAAGTTCAAATCCTAGGCTAGTTGTGAGCGAGTGTTGTACTTTTGTTTGATACACCAACTCCCTTCCCCTTTTCGCAATCAGCTTCCTGGTGCAAAGCGAGGACGCTGAAAGGGAATAATTCAACAAAATTATAATTCATTGTGCCTTGCTATTTGGCTAGAAATGTTTTTGTCATCTGAAGCACCCCTCAAATTAACCCGTTGTCCAAAATAATGTACATTGCCCAAGAAGTGGTCTGATTATCTAGACTGTACACAGTAGGAACGTCGCAATTAGTGAAGTACTTTCTTAGGTGTGCAAGTATAGTATTCTTTGTTGACACTACAGTATACAATTATGTATGTTCACAAGAAGCTGTTCCAAAAACGTGGAACGCGAACAATACTGTTGACTGGTTCCGAGAGTTACAGTGTAGTAAAGTTCAAAAACACTTTCTTTGGAGTTTCTGTATTAAAATAGTTATCTATGACTGAATTAATAAATGCAATATCGTGTGTATTCATAGATACCTATAAACGTAAGGTATAGATTATATGCATATATATAAAGCAGGCTGGTCTTGAATCACTTGTTTTTGTTGTTAAAAATTGATTAATACTTAAGCTTTCAATCACAGTTATTTCATGTAATATATCTTAGCATAATTAAATTTGCAGAAGTAAACTTAAAAGGTGTAATGAATATTCCAAAGAATCATCTTAAAAATTGTATGTTTTCTGTACGTTTTAATGCGGTTAAAGCCATCTCACCTACTAGTTTAAAAACTTAACAAAATATCAAGGAGTATAATTAAATTCTTATACTGAAAACTCATTGCTAACACAAAAATTACTTTGTGCCAGACATAAATAAATTGTACCAAGTATACTCATATTCCAGACGTAGTATTAAGTATAAATTTCCGTACTCTACGCCATTAATACATACATCCTACGTAAACACGGGGATATCTGGAAGGAGAATATTAATTAAGCAAATATATAAACCTTATGAATATATTTATTTGCAACTTATAAATACAAATTTGTTCTTTGGTTAAAATAATTGTTTTCCTTTCAGTTAGCTGTGACCTGAATAAATATAGGAGTTATGATTTTATCCTTTAGGAGTGGTCAGAAAAAGAGACATGACACGTTATATCAGAAGAAATGAAGTGATATTTCCACGCAGCCATGTCAATATAGGCTATTGACGGTAAAGTATGCACTTCTTAAGGCTCCGTTGAATTTTTCATTAAGACAATTTTTATTATTCCGCCACGTTTGTTATAAACATGGTCATGTGACTAATAAACACGGTGTATACATTTCGCCACTCTCAAAAGTTTACGTCCAAGACTCCATAAAGTTATATTTATCAATGGTTGATGCTCTCTCAGAAGGCCTTGAAAAGTACACACACTACCGTGAACAGCCTATACACACGAATTTGTACCAATGTAATTCGTACACAAATCATTGATTCTTCTTAAAAACAACCCTTATTTCTAATTATATTGCATGTCCAGCATCTTCTTCGTTTGAAGTGTCGTGTTGGATGTATCTGTGAAGAAGCTTCCAAGCGATCGCTTCACCAAGCCAACATTGTTATAAATATGAGAGGGTTCTTGCTTACACTTACGTCACCCATCTCTCTCTCTCTCTATCTCTCTCTCTTCCACGCCTCCGATATCCGCGAGCCCGAGGAATGAGCTCGGAATGAAAGTAGCGATCGCGAGGTAACCTCCTTAGGGATACGTCCAACAGGCAGATGAGGCAATACAGGCGAAGAAGATACTGGCCTCACAAGATTTTTTAGAAATATTGGTGCTTTTAATGCGGATATTATTAAAGATGATAGTCATTCTGTGAAACAAGTAACATAGTATCAATAATGTTTTATTTGTGTTCGTAATTTTTTATTTATCGATTCGTTTTGAAGCTGAAATACGTCTAATAATTGTAGTAAATTTTTGGAATTGTGATTTTCGGTAAGCACAAAGTTATCTTTCGGATTTACAAGTCAAATTTATATAAGATACGTTATTCTTGGACGCCCTTTACTGCCCACGAGGGCTTACTTAAACAGTTACTGATACCCTAGCTCAGGATCCTAAAAGATGTTCGAGAAATTAAGTAATATTTGTAATAGGTGTTTAAATTTGGATATCTAGCAAGTTTGTTATTACTTAGTGGACAAAACATGACGAGTGTTGGGTCTGNAGTGGACAAAACATGACGAGTGTTGGGTCTGTGGAAATGGCCATTGCTCAACTGGTATGCGCACTCTTCAACTTGGGTACCGTGTGACGTATAGTACTTGAATGTTCAGCATGTCTATTTCCACTATGCTGTCTAATATTTCTTGTTGACACGTGAGTTATTGGCTTAGAGGCTGTTGGAAATTTTGGCGTGTTTTTCAACAGACGATAGGAAGTACCTCGTATACCTTTCATTCACAGGGTCCAATATAGGACTTATGAAGAGGAAGCAGACCTAAAATTAAAGTGTTGACGTTATAAAACCAAAGTCCCATAAAGATAATTCTTTACGTGTGTGAAAATATATTCCTGACTGAGATAAATACTTCGGTATATATCTACTGAAAGTAACATGTGACATAAAATACCTAGAGCGTTGGTTCTGAGGTATGAGTGAACAATACATCGACAAGCATATTGTTCCACTCATAAGTTTAAGAATACAGGTCAATTTGGCTTTAGGCTGGAACAACAACTTCATGCTTGTCAGAACCGATGTTTCACTGTACACTTGCACAACCATCCCCAGTCCTACCGGCACTGAAATCATAGCCAAAAGATGTAGAAGGCGGTTTTAGAGAAGGCCTCAGAAGATTTGACTTTGATNTATACCTTTCATTCACAGGGTCCAATATAGGACTTATGAAGAGGAAGCAGACCTAAAATTAAAGTGTTGACGTTATAAAACCAAAGTCCCATAAAGATAATTCTTTACGTGTGTGAAAATCTATTCCTGACTGAGATAAATACTTCGGTATATATCTACTGAAAGTAACATGTGACATAAAATACCTAGAGCGTTGGTTTNTCCTGACTGAGATAAATACTTCGGTATATATCTACTGAAAGTAACATGTGACATAAAATACCTAGAGCGTTGGTTTTGAGGTATGAGTGAACAATACATCGACAAGCATATTGTTCCACTCATAAGTTTAAGAATACAGGTCAATTTGGCTTTAGGCTGGAACAACAACTTCATGCTTGTCAGAACCGATGTTTCACTGTACACTTGCACAACCATCCCCAGGCCTACCGGCACTGAAATCATAGCCAAAAGATGTAGAAGGCGGTTTTAGAGAAGGCCTCAGAAGATTTGACTTTGATNCCTACCGGCACTGAAATCATAGCCAAAAGATGTAGAAGGCGGTTTTAGAGAAGGCCTCAGAAGATTTGACTTTGATTGGCTGTCAAGGTAGCCAATGAAAGAAAGTGATATGAAGCTAAGCCAACAAGTAAGTCAAGTAGCCAATTCTAAATTACAACGCCATCGATTAAAATCCTATCACACAAATTGGAATAAAGACGAAGATGACGAGTCTCCCTCCCAAAAGTAACCAATGAGCAGAGTGCTAAATATGACAAAACCCCATGTATCTGGGAACTAAATATTACCCACAAAGCATTTATCACTTATTGCCTTATTTCCAGAGCTGTTATCACACCAAATAACGTGCTAGATACACATTGATTTAATGCTTTCACAATTTGTGGTGACCTAGTCACCAATTTCAGCAAATGCAGAAAAATACGGAAAATACTGGCTGCCATAGGAGCCAATCGAGTAGGTCCTACACTTCCATTAGTTACCTGAACAGCTACTCGCAGGAGATATTCTCTATATAATACTGCACAAGAGCGTTCTCTAAAGTCTAGCTTTAAATTCTGTGTTGCGGATCTCTGGAATGCTTGCTGTAATGTATAATGAAACATAAAGTGCCCCGACACCACAATGCCACATTTGCTTGAGATAAGGAATAATATGCATGTATCATCCATCAAGTGGATGGCTATAGCACAAGTAAACCATGAAACACCACGTTGTTGGAGCACTTGCAGAGGGGTTCGCTTCTTCGACGACACAGTAGTTCGTGATGCGGTGGGGCGGTCAGTCCCTGGTGGACCTGGTAGAGTCCTCCCAGACGAAGTTCCTGCCTCTGGGGTCGTCGTGTGGGCGACGGTCCAGGTACAGCGGGGGAGGAGGTAAGTAGGAGGGCAGGTGGTGTTGTTGTTGCTGCTGCTGCTGGAAGAAGAAGAGGGAGTTGACGCCGAGGAAGCCGGAGGCGAGGACGGCCAGCTTGCTCAGCAGGAGCGCCTTCTTGGCGACGACGGCTACCAGCAGGAAGAAGAGCGGCACCAGAACTGCTACGCTGATCTTCGCTCCCACTATCGCCGGCAGCACCAGATGCCTCAGCAGCAGTCGACCTGCACCACACACATTCGCCTCATTTCACCATTCTACAACGTGCATTTATTGTGCAAGAAAACAGAAGGAATGTCGAGATAACTGGGTTTCAGTTCATTCAGTGGTTTCAAAATCAAACCGCCCTAAACTGCGCATCTTTTAACACATTTATTAATGAACACAAGAATGTTATGTTCGCAGCCAGTTACAAGTAGTTCTATAGTGACACTCCATTGCCTGAGACTTCTTGACTGTTGAATGGTAGAAGAGAGTCTCGACGTTACAGGAACCATCTTCAGGGTAGCAGTCGACCGGAACGTTGGGATGCTCTTCGACTTTGATACAGCTGAAACTCGGAAGCCAAGAAGACACGTAGAATTTAAAAATCTATTCCCACATCGCAAAATTTAATTGGAAATGCAATGGCTGAACAACCACGGTCAATAAGTTCATGGACTGGTGTCCCGACCATAGGCAAGCAACAGCGAGAGTCGATAAGTTCGTGGACTTGCCACGTAGTGATGCTGCGGTACACTACAGCACATAGGTCGCACTATGCGCAGTTGCGTGTGTGCAGTACAGTGTAAGTAGAATAAAGTTCTCAGTTGTGAAGGGTAGTTGAATACGAGTGGCGGAACTCAAGAATGTCGCAGTCTGAGCAACTCGGAAATGTCAAGTTCTGACAACAGTTGGGCAAATCAGCCAGCGAAATGTTTCAGATGATGAAATATGTGTATGGCGATGACGCCATGGGCCACAGTGCTGTGTTCACATGGTACCAACACATTGCATACGGTGAGAGTGTTTGGAGGATGATGAGCATACCGCTCAGCAACGAACAAGCTTTACTGAACGCACTTTTTGGAGGCGAAGCGAGGACAATTAATAAACCAATGAGAAACATTGGTGGTGGTATTGGAGGGCAACCAACTTACTTACCAATGAGAAACATTATTAACGGTCAGTCATCTGCTGGAAGTGGTGCTGAGGAAACCTCCGGATATTTAGGTTTGCAACATAATTTTTTAAAATAATTTTTTTAAATAAAATATGAAAAGTTTTTATTTTATATATTTTAGAAAGTTTGATTTTTTTTATAAATTTTTAGGAAGTTTATAAAAATTTTAGAGTAATTTTTTAGACTTCTCAGTATTTTTTTATTTTTAATGTTAATGGTCAAGGTTTTTGTGTCAATGTTTCACTGTACGTTCACACAAACTCAAGACTCTTGAGTTTGAGTCCTGTGTTTTAATTGAAGTGTCTTGAGTCTTGGGTTTTGAGTATTTGGTCTTTGTTCTGGAGTCTTGAGTTTTGAGTCATTGGTCTTGTGTCAAGGGTCTTGAGTCATGGGTCTTGTGTTAAGGGTCTGAGTCGACGATCGGGAGTCCAAAGCCTTGAGTTTCTGGTCTTGGTCTTGAGTTTTCAGTCTTGGGTCTTGGGTCATGAGTTTTGGGTCTTCTGGGTATTGTGTTTTGAGTCTTGGGTCTTGGGTCTGGTGTGTTGGGTCTGAGTTTATAGTCTTGAGTGAAGTGTAAAGAGTTTTTTGGGAATCTGTTAGATTATTTTAGAAATTTTTTCAGAATTTTTGTATTTTTTGGGAATTTTTTGTGTTCAAGGTCATTCACAGTTACGGTGATTGGGTCAAGGTCATAGGTCAATGTCATCGATATCTAACATGGCTGACGAGGTGGACACCGGCTGACCTGGAGAGGTTCGGTCATGTCGCGAGCTTAGTCAATTCACCTGTCATCGTACCCTGGTCCTCCTACATGTACATCTTTAAATAACTTTTGTAAATAATTTTTAATTTTTTTCAAAAATTTTTTTAGGTTTTTTTCTTAATTGTTTAGTTTTTTTTTTTTTTCATTTTTGAGGTTTTTTCGATTTTTATGTGTTCAAAGTCATTCAATGTCACTGGGTCACGGTCAAAGTTCAAGGTCATCCAGATTCAATATGGTGGTTGGGTGACATCACAACATGGCCACCGGACGGCGCCTGGCGCCAACTACTGAATCCTTTGTACCAGACTCCTCATAATCATTCTGCTAATATTCCTTGTTTATAATTGCACTTTCTTTAGTATTTCAAATTTTCTTATTTTAAATTATTTTGTTTTTGTTTCCTTTGCAATCAGCTTAGGAAATGGAGAAATTGCAACAATTTTCAAAAACTTTTGGTCTTGTACGAGATATGCTTTGCTTTGTACTAAATTAAACACAAGGTTGACATCGTGCAGGAGATTTGCACATACATTGCGTCGTGTAAAAACGGCTTTTAACATCTAACACCCGAGCCTGTCCTGCGTCGGGAAGTAAACGAAGGTATAGGCTGTTCACAGTAAAGTTGTCACATTTGAGACCCTACTACTTTTCCCTTTCAACAATTTTTTAATCCTTTAACCACCTTTATAAACATAAGTTGCCATGTATGTAATAAGCACGGTGTGTATAGCCCATCATACTCGGAGGGCTCTCAAAAGTGCTCACTTTACAGTGAATAACTTATAACTAGGGCCAGTGACTTTTCGCGTAAAAATAGGAGCACACAGTAGACTTCAATACTATATACACACACCTCAGCTGTTGTTATACCTCCGTTGGCTGCTGGTGCCGTGTCCGTCTTTCACCAAGCCACTCAGGACTAAGTAACTCCGACACTGAATCTTCGTGATTCGTGCGCAAACTGTTAACACGGGCCAGAACATGTTTTAGCCAATCAAAGAAGCTGGACTACCCTACAGTGCTTTGGAATCTATCCTGTCTCGAAATCTTTTCGCGAAATATCACTGCCCCTACTTACAACTGCTGTGAGACGTTGTAATGACGTACCTGTGCCTAGGTGGCGGTCCTGGAATTCGGATAGACGTCTGTCAAGGACGAACTGGAGTACTCCGCCGCTGACCTTGAGCAGCAGACCAGGGTAGACTGCGCCCAGGTCCCAGCGTAGACTACGCCGCGCCAGGAAGGTAGACAACACGTCCAGCATCGTCCTGCGTAGACACATAATTAACCTCAACACTCCACAACAGACACGGGCCGTCATAGCAACACCTCATTTATTTCAAATTCACTGGTACGTATAACGTTGTGGTACACTGTAAACAAATTTTATATTAACTTCCTGATTTGTAATCGAATATTACATTGTATGCGGTATTGCCACATGTTAGGCTGCAAATATAGGAAATTTGAACATCGCTGCTATTCAAATGTAGTCTTTTTCGAGAACAAATCTAGAAAGGCAACCATGGATGTATGCGAGAAGAAATTACCACTCGCGCTTTCTCACTATACGTACACTAGTATGGTAAATTTGCAAATAGTTTCTTACAGTTAAGTTATAACAAACAAACGTTTTTCTCGGAACTAAAATGCTACGAGTATAACTAAAGATATAGAAATCTCGTGGTTTCGCTCAGCAGCGAGCTAGACGCCACAATCGTTGTGTCCACGATCCTCAGTGGTTCATTGTCTGTTGCTCCAGTTAGGCTACATCCCAGACCAGGTAGCACGCGATTCGGTCCTTGGTTAAAATGTAGGTGTGTTATTGGTTCTACGACGTCATTGGTTACCACATAGGTTTGTTATTGGCTCTATGGTGTCTCTGGTTACTATTTAAGGTTTTTTATTGGCTCTATGGCGTCCTTGGTTACCACGTAGGTTTGTTATTGGCTCTACGGTGTCCTTGGGTACCGCGTCAGATTGTTATTGGCTCTACGGCGTCCTTGTTTACCACGTAGGTTGTGTTATTGACTCTAAAGCGTCCTTGGTTATCATGTAGGTTTGTTATTGGCTCTACTGCGTCCTTGGTGACCACGTAGGTTTGTTATTGGCTCTACGGTGTCTCTGGTTACTATTTAAGGTTTTTTATTGGCTCTATGGCGTCCTTGGTTACCACGTAGGTTTGTTATTGGCTCTACGGTGTCTCTGGTTACTATTTAATTTTTTTTTATTGGCTCTACGGCGTCCTTGGTGACCACGTAGGTTTGTTATTGGCTCTACTGTGTCTCTGGTTACTATTTAAGTTTTTTTATTGTCTCTACGGTGTCCTTGGTTGCCATGTAGGTTTGTTATTGGCTCTACTGTGTTCTTGGTTACCGCGTAAGTTTGTTATTGACTCTAAAGCGTCCTTGGTTATCATGTAGGTTTGTCATTAACTCTACGGCGTCCTTGGTGACCACGTAGGTTTGTTATTGGCTCTACGGTGTCTCTGGTTACTATTTAAGTTTTTTTATTGGCTCTACGGTGTCCTTGGTGACCACGTAGGTTTGTTATTGACTCTACAGCGTCCTTGGTTACCATGTAGGTTTGTTATTAGCTCTACTGTGTCCTTGGTTACCATATAGGTTTGTTATTGGCTATACGGTGTCCTTGGTTACCATGTAGGTTTGTTATTGGCTCTACGGTGTCCTTGGTTACCGCGTAAGTTTGTTATTGGCTCTACGGCGTCCTTGTTTACCACGTAGGTTGTGTTATTGACTCTAAAGCGTCCTTGGTTATCATGTAGGTTTGTTATTGGCTCTACGGCGTCCTTGGTGACCACGTAGGTTTGTTATTGGCTCTACGGTGTCTCTGGTTACCACATATGTTTGTTATTGGCTCTACGGCGTCCAGGGCGTGTCTAACAAACTGTGCTTTAGTATAAGCAGAAACTTATGTATATGCTGTTCACGGTAAAGTGAGCACTTTTGAAGCTCTAGTTACTTTTTTCTTTTAGAAAGGTTTTACTATTTAACAACGTTTTAAAATAAATATAGCTATGTAAGTAATAAACACAGTGTGCATATTCCACCCCACTTGGAAGTTAACGTCCAAAGTTAAAATAAAGTCTATTGATATACTATTATTCCAAATGAGAGGGCTTTCAAAAGTGCTCACTTTACCATGAATAGCCAATACGTGTTACTGTCATTTAACTTGTTCTCAAATGAATTCGCTAAAATTCTGTATCTCTAGGTATTGCGCGGTGCCGTATATTTGAGCCAATAAAAATTGACAAGTGCTTCATGTCATTTGAAGAAATTCTTTATGAGTGTAGGGTCGTGAATGAGGACAACCCACAGGTGAGGGAATTCGCACTGGACGCTGTTTCTGCTGTGTACAGCACAGGCCATTAAAATCACATTCTCTACAAGCCAGATGTAGCAGCGAAAGTGCCTGCCAGTGATGTACATGTGTAAGCAGGGATATAATACAGCCAATAACAAAAAATCTGTAACATCATAAAAAAAGTATCACAGTGATATTAATAAGACGTCTTGGTTAGAGTTTGTGAATTTACGGCCATATAGCAAGAGTAACAAAATGCAATTCGCAAAATGTTTTCCAGACGTAGTATATTTCAAAACACGTGTGCGTTTATTTTGCATTTTCTTATTTGTTTGAGACGTATTACCGATCAGATGCGAATTACAAATTCTTCATAACGAGGATACCGAATTTTGGGTGTCCTCTCAGGTAGATCTCGGCTAATGGTAAAATAAAACATGCTGTTGTGTTCATATAGCTTCGAAGTCTAAAAAAGGCTCATAAGGTTTTGCGAAAAAATAACCGGCTATAATGTGAAACAAAAGTTTGCTTATTTAGCGCTCTACAACATTCACACTTTCAATATACTTGTGAAGTAGAGATTTCAATCTACAGTCAACTTGTGAGCAAGGATGCTGCTATTGGCCAGTCATGGTAAAACAATGAGTTCTTTAAATTTATTCGTAGCAGTTTTTAGTTTAAACAATTAAGAAAAATGTTTAAGTTATAAATGTTTTTTTTTTCTCGGAAACATTAATAGACAGTCTGGCGCACTCTAAAACATCACGGCTGCTCAGGTGTACAGCATCTCTGCATCCCAACGTGAGTGGTAGGTGTCAAAGGAGCAGCATGTCTAGCTCTCTCACACGCTCCCTTTGTTTATCTATGAGGGTGCCATTTACGGGGCCAAACCCGGATTTTCACATTGGAATCGTAGCAGACGTACACCGTTAGCGAGAGAGCATTATCGGTGTGCTCCCGTTTCCTTCACCCTTGCATTCCCTCACCGTTCCATCTTAGGGTCGCGTCTCGTGTCCCTCTTCAGTGAGGTCGACCATCTACTACTCTGACCTCGAAAGCCTGTCCTCCGGTAGCTGTTAACCTTTTCATGCCCACTGTAGACAATTGTCCACGTGTTGTAGCCTACAGGGAGATTATATTTGACTGGTAGTGTACACTGCACGGCTCAGAGACTGAATATTTTCTCTGTGGACAACTCATTCGTAAACCGTACCACTGCCGTAGGTTACGTCTGGAACACATCACTATTGCCGATAACAGAGCCTACAGGTTATTAGTTAATATAACGAAACATATTTTTAATCATCTCAATTCAACACACACAAACAAATTTTTTTTTTGGCACGTAAAATTGTACACAAATGTGGAAATAAAAGGACTGTTTTCCTTGAAAGATCCTTTCGATGGGGCTAAAATTTCAGAAGAAACATTATGTGGGAATAAAGGAGCTATTTTCTTTGGAAGTTTCTTGTAATTGGTCTAAAATATCAACAGAATCATTATTTTGGACATACTCCATTGCAGTGGATTTCGTATAAAACCAGAATAATATGCAGAGAAAACACATAGGCACAGAATAGAAGCCAACTGTGAATGTCGTCAACAATTGTATATAAAAAAAACCAATACAAAGAATCCCGAACAAAGCAAAATCTATGAAAATTATATGTATATATACTGACGACATCCTAAATGAGCTTCTATAATGTAATTATTGGTTGTTTTCTCTACGTTTATTCTGGTTTTCTACGAGACTCACTGCAGTGGAGTATGTCCAAAATAATGTTTCATTTGGTACAAAATGGTTACTTCGTACTTGGGTGCAAGGTGGATGAGCATTATTACTGATGGATAATGCGGATTGACCTCGAGTGTGGAGGCGAGTGTTGTCGTACCTGTAGTTGGTGGGATCCTGGTGGAGAGGTAGCACAGTCCTCGAGCTCTTGTCGTCGTCGTCGACGGCGAGGGAGACACCCTCGGCCACCTGCAGCACGTCTGCAGTGTCCGCCATCGCGAGCTGGGCCACTGCACCCTCGCTGAGGCATGGCAGAAGCTCCCTGCCGCCACTCTGTACGCAGCGCCGCACGGAGGTCGCCAGGCTGTAGCTGTGGTCGCCGTCGTCGTCCTCCGGGTCTCCCAGCGCCTCCTCTGGCATGACGACGCCGCGCGACGTCCTCAGCAGCAGCAGCCACAGACACAGCGCCGCTCGCATCTCCGAGTCCAAGCCGAGTTCACGTTCCTCTGTGTCGGGATGTCCCCCCACAGCCGTATCACAAGGGCGGCGTGGTTTGCACTCCGACTTCCTCCTGAAGCACCGTGTTCCTTTACAAAGCAGCAGGTATCGTCCAACTCCTCCGTGGGTCACGTTCTGTGTCCAAGTTCTTGTACCGCTGTCTCCCAAGAACGCTGTAATAGTCGAACAACTTTTCCTGAATCACCGTGTATTTTCATAAACCAGTATATATCGTCCAGTTTCTTCAGTCTATTCTGTAACAAGACCTCCTTCCAGTTACTGTGCCTACGTCTCACAAGAGTGTCGTGCTTGTCGTTCGACTTCCCCTAAATCACCGTGTGTCTTTATGATGCAGCACTATACTATATGTATCTAGAATGCAGCGCCTCTTAAACTATGTCAGAAGACAATTTAACACCTCTGTTACAACAACTGTAATTTTATAAAAATATTAATGCAAAGGCTTTGGCGTAACTTATCTTGAACTGCACACAAAGGAATGGGACAGCTGTTTCATTACTCACATGCCTTGCACACGAACTTGTTCTCGTATGCCTCCCCAAAGAAGCCGGTTCCCCCATATATATGACTTCTTGGTCCAATGTTTCCCACGCCGAGTGATCAAATTTCTCTCGGCGGACGCGAGCTGCGATTGGCGGAGCCGTGGAGAGCGGACGGTGTAATGAGCATTGTGTTGATGCACGGGAGGATGTGCGGGTGGTGTGTGTTCCGCTTGAGCCGTCCCAGGGTGAAGTTGTTTCCACGGCCGGCCGTGGCGGCGAAAGTGAAGGCTCTCCACCAGCTAACAATGCCGGGTGACCACTGCGAATTCAACGAAGGCACTTTCCCCGTCAATCCCCGCACATCTCGGCATCCCACGGCCAGTGCTTGTGTGGCAAGGTGAACAACCCTGCTAAATTAAACTTCACTTTTAACGCGGAATATATACAATTGCTCTAAAAAAAAAAACTAGTGAAAAGTTGCAGAGTTGGTGACTGAGTTTTGATTATACAATAAATTGGGATTTACAAGTTACAAGTTCTTGGCTGATTTATCAGTGGATATTAGCTGATTGACTGATATAGAGTAGTTTTTAACATTCTTGTGATTGATCCAGGTTTATAGTGTAACTTGTTTTGGAGCTACAGTGCTTTCTCAGTTGTTCGCCAATCGCATCCCACTAACAGGGTATTTTTTGTCACGTGACGCGTGTAACCATAGTGTGGCCGGTTTTTTCGGGGTTCTCCTGAAATATTTGTGTTGTTATCTCACCTCTATATCCCGTCACTGCTCATCTACTCCCACGGATGTATCTTTCGAGGAGGGCAACGGGACTCATCTTTCCTCATTCTGTCTCAAGTGGCGGCTGTATGAACACTCCCTTCCCAGAGATGCAATTTCAATAACTGAATCCTGTCATGCAGATTAAATTGTGGCCTGCGCTTTGCGCTGTTAGTATCCAGCGCCGATACATGAATCTTGCAATGAACACGTAACTGTTACAGACTTTCAGTGAGTTATGCAGTTGGCCGCTGATGGGACATCTATCTGCCACTGTTCGTTCAACGGACCGATAGAAACACTTCGCAGACTCCAGTGTCCTGCGTATTGATAACGGTTCATCTCGTTACAAATGCGTTTCTTTGCGAAGGCTGGGAAAAAAAATTAACGTTGAAGCTAAGAAGTGATTAGTAATTATATTAAAAACGTTCTTTACGCCCAATGATGATTAATGTTAGGTGAACTGTTTGTAAAACCGTGATATAATTGTTCACTTCATTTTTCGATAACCTTTACTCCTTCACAAAATGTCATATAACCGTCTCGCTCTTTGCTACATAGCTACATTGCCAATAATAATCATACTGAGTACAGTATGATTATTTCATGTGGGAATCGTGCTAGACGATGCCGCTTGTCGGCGGGTTTTCTCGGGGTGCCCCCGTTTCCCCTGCCCTTGCATTCAAGTGCCGCACCATTCTAGGGTCTCATTTCTGTCATGCTCGGGGATGACGGTCACCTACGGGTCCCAGCTGGAAAGACCGTCACTCGGAGGGTGTTTGTTGCCTTGCCCTGGGTGCACTCCCCACACGCCATTTTTATTATTATTAATCTCCCACGGAGGTATATGGAGATGCTTCGGAAGCATGGCCATGAAAAATCATTACACTATCTAACATGCACACCCAAAAACTGCGAAACAGAACTATCTTGATTCGCTTGCATATTGAAGATAAACGCAAAGAAGTGAGTCACTCAACCTAACATTGACAATCAGGAAATTGCTATGAGTTAAATTCGACATAAATTCAAGCGCATATTTATTTGAAATATTCCCCCAAATGTATCGAAATACTTATAAAACACGCCTTAGGGAACTCCGAGTCAATGATATGCCTGCAAGGAAACAAGAACGAAAAACAGATTTTCTCGTCCTGGGGAGCAAATGGCTGCTGATTGGGGGAGCAGCGAATGAACGAATAGCCGAGTCTGTACTCGGCATATATTTCTGTGAGTGCATATGACTTAAAGGCGTTATGTAGCACTGACGTACATCAGGTTACGAAATATATCCGCATAATTCAGTGTGGTTTGACAGGTTAAGATAAAGATCAATTTTCGAAGTGATAAGTGTTTTGCAAATACGGAATTTAGGGCTGACTGGCGACTATGCACTAGAAAGTTTTTTTGCAAATGTGTCACATCATTGTGTATGTGTACTGAGTCAGCGCGAATCGTGAAGTTTTCCCATATATCCATGGTAATTTTCTTAAATTTGTTTCAGGAAAGAAACAAATCAGAAGTGAAGTTCCCAGCTGTATTTGGTATTGCCGTTTGGATATTTGCAGCCACATTTGTGAGGAATTTTCCTTATTGTCTATAAATCAAAAGTTTGATTACAATTTATGGAGTTTGCTGATTTTTATGGGTTATGTTAAATGGCTTTAAATATTTTTGTGCATGTTATATAATTTCAATTTCTAATTCGTACTTTAAAAATTATTTAAATGTAATTCAATAATGGCATTTAAAAATTACAATTTTAATGGTTCTTAATATTAGATAAGAATAAAAATCTGTCCAGGATAGAGAAAAATTCAAGATACATGATTATTTGTACTGCTCAGATACACTGGAGAGCCAAAAAAAACTGGTATAGGCGTGTGTATGCAAATAACAGAAGTATGGAACCAATCAGAGTAACGCGATGCGGTCGGCAGCACCTATATAAGACAACAAGCGTCTGACAAAGTTGCTAGATCGGTTACTGCTGCTACAATGGCAGGTTATCAAGATTTAAGTGAGTTTGAACGTGGTGTTATAGTCGGCGTACGAGAGATGGGACATAGCATCTCTGAGGTAGCGATACAATTTGGATTTTCGCGAACGATTATTTTACGATTGTACCGTGAATATAGGGAAACCGGTAAAACATCAAATCTTCGACATCGCTGCGGCCGGAAAAATATCGTGAACGAACGGGACAAACGACGACTGACGAGAATCATTAAACGTGATAGACGTGCAACCCTTTCTCAAATTGGCGCAGATTTCAATGCCTCCTGCATACCTTCAGACATTAGTCGAGTCTATGCCACGTCGTCTTGCGGCACTTCTGCGAGCTCGGGGGGCCCCTACACGATATTAGGCAGGTGCACCAGTTTTTTTGGCTCTTCAGTGTACGTGTTGAATAGGGATAGGACAATTTCGCGAGGTCAATGACGTGTAGGCTAGACTCCATAATCCTGTGTATACTCGATCATAAGATGTTTGCTCATTGGCTGCTGCTCCAGAGATTAGCCAGTGTTCCTCCACACCTCAAATAATGGGATTCGCTACTTGTTTCCTTGCAAGCGTGCTATTGGCTAAGAGTCCTCCAGGGCGTGTCTCACGAAATGTGATCCAATTACAAAGCTGACTTCAGTGTACACGTGTTGGACGTCTGTCTTGTCCTGAAATGAATTCGCGAAATTTTCCTATCCTTTGTGTTGAGACAGCATAATGATAAATACGCCAGTATTCATGCTGATATAAGTCATAATTTAATGCAAATTTCATTGTACTCTATCGAGTACATTTTTTTTGTGATGTCAGAACAAACGGACCAACAGACGTACGCAAATAACAAATTTACTACAGGTGGAGATAATGGGAAACAATTTTCTGTAATACATTTTATGCATGTTTAAAGAACGGCTTTGTTTTACTATGTCAGTTTCAAAATCCTTGGAATATATAACGTATAAATGTAATTTATTTATATATGCATATATACATGTACAAACATATATAATAAATTTATTTGGGCGTAAACCTTTCGGAAAACCAGGGAGTACACTAAATGATACGTTTAGAAATCATCTTAAAATAAATATGCATCCGTATATAGTTATAGTGCAAATTATATCTTACTTTTATGGTTAATGCATAAAGCATACCGGTGTTTGATAGAAATATTTTGATAACAATTAAAACATTTCCGTGTAAAAAGATACATTGCCTGATCAGGTTTAAATTTAGAGCTGTGTAAACACAAGCAACGCAACGTACAGGCAGGTTTCGGCGAAGCACTGTACGTGAAGTTTGTTCTGCCGTGCCAGTTTCTATGCACAATATAAAATCGAAAGAATTAAAACTGCTTCAGATCACCGAATTTTACTACAAATCTGTCGAAACTACTCCACTTGAATCAGTAAAATTAAATTATTATTTTAGTTTATTGTATTCACCAAGTAGACAGCAATTTTCACACTGATTACTAGGTTATGTTACTTTAGATTAGGTCAGGTGAGGTTAGGTTAGGTGAGGCAGGCTGTTTTGGTAACCAAAGATGCAATAAAAAATAACCAAAATACAAAAAAAAAATTGGTTCCAATGCTAATATATTTAATAATTCAAATTAATAATCAATTTCACATTTCAGTACATATTATAAACATTTACACTACAGAAACACAAACTTATAACATTTTATAAACACACCCAAAATTTGAAATAACACCGTTACCACATTGTAGCCTTAAAAGCACGTTACCATAATATATCGCACTACCATATTATTTAAAAGTGCGACGACAAGTTGTTCCCGACAGCATGTCAGAAAGCCAGAGTCATCAAAATCTCTGTCCTCGTCTAACTCTCTCCCTCTCAGAAGGAATATAATTGCAATTTTCTGACTTAGAAGGTACTGCTGGGCGAGAGAGCATTCTAAAAAAGATGGGGAAACTTGTGACGATGGTCCCTCGAACATGTCTGACACAAATATTGTTGACTTGCTACTGTAAGCGACCGCGTTTGCCTAAGTCAAGTAACAATTTAGTACAAACTTATCATACATTGCGCGTGTGTTAGGAAAGCAAATAATTTTTATTTTTTATTTTTTTATTTTTTTTAGTTTGTTTGGTTTGTTTGGAAAAGCTGATTATAATAAATACTGGCTTATGTATATAGCTGAAGTCAGCTTATATATGTTAGAAGTCATAATATTAGGTTTCATCTAAGCAGTAACTGGTAGCCTATACAACGTGTTTCTACGCACATGCAACAATATGACAATTTGTGTTACTTAAGTGATACTGCTCAATAGGCCTGCATCAAACGTTTGAATATCCCGACGGTACAACAGTTGTATACAATAATATGGTGGCCACCCCTGTTATTTACATTACCGTGGAAGGTATGAAAAAACGTTTGCTGTAGGTTGAGGATCTCGGTAACAGAAAAGAATGTTTGGAGTATTGTGATTTCATGTCAATTAGTGTCCGAAATTTCGGGAAATTACAGTTTTCAAATTGGATTTGCAATTGCTGTTCTCCCTTAATATTGCATTTATGTTCAAAGTGTTCTGTATAATTTATACTTAATTTTTCATAAGGAAATAACCTTCCGGCGTTTGTCAGTGATTTCTATAAGCACTTTGTATATGCACAGTAAAACGTTTAATTACATTTAACTGGCTTATTACACTCATTTGCAAAGAAAATTATCACACCGTTGCAGGATGCAATTAGTATGGTGTTGGACCACCCTTTACATGGAAAAAGGTGGCGATAAGTTCAGGCATGTTGGCATAGAAAAGTAAGATATTCTCCTAAGGATAATTCTACCACAACTGGCGCAACTGACCCTCCTAATCCACCGTGGTTGACGCTGGCCGAAATTGTCTTCCAGTCTGGTCCCAAACGTTCTCATCGGACGAGTGGTCTGGGGACCTTGCTGGCCAAGGAAGCATCTTGACAACATGATGAGAGGCCAGAGATACCGGTGCTGTGCGAGGCCGGGCATTATCCTGCTGGAAAATTGAGTTTTCAAGCAGCACCAAAATTGATATCGCACATGGTCGCTAAATTTCTTGGACGTATCGCCCCACCAGGGGGGGGGGTGCGGGGAACGTAAGAAAT
>NQII01002322.1:345288-367686 GCA_002778355.1 Clitarchus hookeri
ATGACACGCCGCACCTTGTCTTCTCACCTTGGGGGGAGGGGGGTGGATGCCACTCTACAATGAAGCATGGATCACGGCACTAGTCAGGAGCATCTCCTGATTCGAACTCGGCGGTCGTCTGTACCCAGACAGATCCGTGACTCGCCGCTGAGCACAGCTCATCGTCAATCCGCAAGCTGCCATACTGCTCTTTCCCGGCAGAAGGTCGCATGTGCTCGGCGACGCTCAGGTAGTGATGGCAGACGTCTGAAGGGACGCCGCGATGACGTCTCCCACTCTGATAGCCACCTAGATTTGGTACTGCTGGACACAGACGTATCCCCAGCTGCCGTGACACGTCATATCGCACGATGAGATGATCCTCCCTGATGGTACATGGTGAGTGTTGCCTATGTCGCTGCCCTAACACATCATCTATTTTGAACATTAAGCACCCATTACTCGATANTTGCCTATGTCGCTGCCCTAACACATCATCTGTTTTGAACATTAAGCACCCATTCCTCGAGAACTGTGAGATGCAGTATACTGACACAGGTCAACTTTTGTTATTAAATTAACAATACTAATTACGCACTACAATCATTTATGAATGTGTGGTACATGTTGTTTACAGTAAGTGTTAAAATGTCTTCCACCATCGCTCGTGCAGTGGACCCAGCAGCCAACCATAGACTCTTTTATAGTGTGGCCTACGTGCTAGGGACTTTAACGTTGGGCCGAAGAGTCATGTGTGCTTTGAACAAAAACGGAGGGTCCTATGCACATGCAACAATAGGACAATTTTTTTTAATTATCGGGGTCAACCCGAGTCTTCTTGACAGGTGTGTACCCTCCTGCTTGCCACTGCGTCCAACACCGACTCACAGACTTCGTCAAACTCGTCCAGCTAGACAAAGGCTTCTCGAATGTGCTTTCGGGGCATGCTGCATGTTCGTTGAACCTGGGGCTGCGGCTCGCTCTACTCTCATTGCTACTAAAGCATTACTCGGTGTGTTGTAACTATGAACGTCGGAGAACCTTATATGCTCCCTAGTCGCACATCCGTGCAAGCGAACCGCATCGAACGCAAATGGTACACATGTCGGGCTATGACAATACTGTGTGGTGATCTTCGCTTTACCTGCGCGATTCGTACATGGTAATCTGTTTTTTTTAAATCAGTGTGATTATTGTATACATGCAGACATTTGTTGATTTACAAAGAAAATATGTTATATAACTAGCGTTTGTTGACTTAGCAATAGCGTTTGTGTTGACAATGTCTGAGCATATGTGTTGTCACGAAGATTGGATAAACAGCTGTAAACGTTACGATAGTCAGCATTTATGTAGGATTAGACTGCGGTTTTCACGGGTTGCTGAAGACCTACTTCCAGCTAGCCTATAAGTATTATAAAAACTTAATTTTGTTTTGCAATGTAAGATTGCGAAGAATGTTAGTAACTATTGCCAATATGAAATAAACGCACCAAGAGGAGAAGCACAGAATGTTTATAATTGCAGGCTACTTGCGGTTGGTTGTGCGTTGTTGAAAGCCGGGATCATGACCTACTATCAGCTCATCTTCTATCCTAATGCCACGGGTGTTTTTTTTAACATTAGCNATGCCACGTGTGTTTTTTTTAACATTAGCGTTGACCAGATTATTTTATTTATGCGCTGATCTGGTGTAACTGAGAAACTTTTAGCAGCGGAAACATAGTACGAATACCGCAAAAACTGTAGTTAAACGAACTGGAATTGAATAACTCAAGTTATTTTTGTCAAATTAATTTTAGCATCATACTTTTAATACATTATTAATACACCGAACAGTTGTTCTTAAATCATTAATCACTTTACTGGGAGTATACCAGTGACTTCCTTAGCTATAAGTAAAGATATATTTGAAGGTTTCAGATCAATGCAAAGCAAGGGGCTGCGGTGGATGAGCGGCTAGACTGTTCGCCTCCCCCCAAGGCGAACCGGGTTCAATCCCTGGCCGGTCCACTCCCGGAATTTCGCAAGTGGGAATCGTGCCGGACGATGCCGCTGGTCGGCGGGTTTTCTCGGGGGATCTCTGTTTCCTCCGCTCGTGCATACCGGTGCTGCTCCATTCTCACCTAATTTTACCATCATCGACTCTCAAGACCTCGTTGTAAATATCCGCCCTGATCTCTGAACCCAATTCAACGCAAACCAGCTATAATTCAAAATACTCATTAAATTTTCAACTTGGCAGTTTCATTACAACTACTGACAAACTGTAAGCAGCATCTAAAGTTTGTATGATATTGGTTGCATTAACTCATTGAAATTATTTGACAAGTAGTTTTCAAGATTGTAATATGTAAAAGTACAATATTTTTATTTTTTACAGTTTGTGGTGCCCTCTGGTAGAGCTGCTGAAGACTTTGTCACCAGTAGCAACCCCAAAGAGCCACCACATAAATGCCAACTACTCACTTTTTACATAATTTGTAGTAAATTCAATTATATTAACCTACCCATATATTTAACTGCTGAGTGGATTATATGCAATAAAGTAAAATGAAGGGGGAATAAATTTTCATGCATTAATCCTTGTTTTTTCGCTTTTTAGTCTAATAAATTATTTTATTTTCTGATAGAACTTATGAGTTGCAGTTTTCCCAAAAATACCAAGGCTTTTTAACTCATTAAAATAAGGTAACATTATATCAGTAAAAGTTCCCTAGAATTTTTTTAGAAATAAATGGAAATTATCATTTAGCTATTTCAAAAGCAAATATAATAACAATGGCAATAGTTTAACATTTGTAACAAATACCATAATGTATACTCAATGAAATGATCGCCATTATATCATATAATGTTTTTAAATAATCTTATGATAAATGGAACGCAGCGAGTTTACGGCCCCTGCCAAACTTAATTATTTTTCAATTTCGGCAATAAACCGGCCAAGTAACCGCTCGGGTACAACTCACTTGTCGCTAAGTAAGAGTTACTTCCACTTGAAAACTGTTTATATTTAATATTAAAACTCATACTGGCCACATTTCCCAATGCCTAAATGTCGTAGTTATAGTGAATAATGATAAATCATATGCCTAAAATAGACCAAAATTTTTGAATTTTGATCAGAAAAATCCATAGTGCAAAGTGCTTGATAAGACCTGAAGGCTCATTATGACAGTAATGAGGTAAAATTGACCTGGGACATCACCACCACAGGTAGATGAACCCCGTGGAGCCATACATCTTTCCCCGAACCCAGCCGTTGTCGGCCCTATTTACACTGGAACTTACACATATAGAAAAACTCTATCGCCAAGAACACAAAAAAAAAAATTAATAATTGAAATTTTTGCGAACAATGTTAGCCAATACCATTTTTCGACAGTACATAGTTTTGTTGCACTCATATTATAGAAACGGTCTACCTTCATCAACAGTTAATGCATTTTCTTTAAAAGTACGTGGCTCTTGCACAAGAACTCGAAAAAATAAGTTAAGTTGGAAACGTATTACGCTCAATTGCTTCTATGCTGATTTACAGGACATATTATTTGCTTAACAGCTCTTTATGTTTTGATAAACGTTTTTATTAAGGAAAATCGTTATTAGCTCTGTAGTGTGGTCGATCAACACACGAGAACTGAATAAAGACTGTCTTTTATATTTAAAAAAAATTCTGAATAAAAATTATTGATTTCAGCATTACTTACTCTACCACATGTGCACAGTGATTCTATCTGAAATTTACAGAGCCCTCAAACCGTCTTTTGATTTGTATTTCAATGTCCTAGTTACTTGGGTGGGAATAATAGTGTGCTGAGCTTGTTTCATTTCTGTACTGCTCTGCTGAGGATGGTCTTCTGGTCTTCTGGTCTTCTCCGATTTACACCAACACAGGTTTCTTCGTACCTACATTTATCTTGAGAGTCTTTGCTTATGGCGTCTAAATTGATATTATTTCACAAGACTGGAAATTTTAGAATGTATAGACTTTATAACGACATACAAGTGAGTGGAGCAATGCAGCGATGCCACCGTCCACCACTTTAATACACCTGTTTACATATCCAGATATCCACGTGGTGAAGTACTGTAATGCAAATGTAATGTCACTCAGCCAGGAGCGAAATATTAATTTTTTTTAAATAAATACTTCATGTTGAGAGGATTGCAGAATATCTCAATTATAGTTATTGTTGTTTAAACGTGTATTGGAGAGTTTTTCTTTGTCACATATTTAGACTATATTATCATTATCCCTGCAGGTTATTTACACGTAGCAAACTCATGGCGTTTGGGAAACTCAATAAGTTGTATTTTTTTAATGCTATTTTCTACATAATTAAATTTCCTTGAGAATAATATCAATCTCGAAGTTTCAACCGTATCAATTGTTGAACAAGATTTCTTGATAATTGTAGCTTCCAAACGTTGAAACTATCTGCCATGCTAAGGTCATTAGTGGAAATATTTGATAGCGTATACCTATTTAAGGCCAAAAAATTTCATCTTTGTAACGCAGTAATTGGTATTTTCCTTGAACTTCATGTTTTCAAAGCCTCTCTTGTGGGTTAGAGTCCACATCGAGGATGGTAAGATACCAGCATCAAGCTGTTTATGATCACGTAGCGATTGGTTCCCCCTCATATTTCAATTACGGAGGTATCTTGACGGTTATTCCTTGTGCATTGCCGTGAGAATTACAACCCATACTTGACTCTAACCGGGTGGCTGTTAATTCAGCACTGACGGTTCACGGTTTTCACTCATTAGTTTACCGGGAGAAACAGCTTTATTAAATACGTATGTAACTTTACAGTAATCTGGTTACCGAAATATGTGTGAAAATATTTTAGTTAATTTATCTAGATAATTGTTTGTTTATCGCCATAACGGAAGACGGTTTGAAATAAAGTAAATATAGGTGCAGTAAGGGCATGCTGTGACAGTAAACATGTTTCGTCCATTGTTACCAACCCACGGGATTCCCTTTAATAACGCGTTTATTTAATCATTTTTAGGGATTTTCAGATTCCCATGATTCTCCATTCACGCGCAGAGTCCTGTATTTAGGAACACGTCGCACCAGAAGCCGGCACAGAGCATTTAAACTTCGGCCAATAAAGAAATGTGTTTTCATACGGTGGGAAACACTTGTTGTTTTAACAACACGTACTATTACGACGGCGCCTTGGTGTGAGACCCTCTCGTGAGCGTGGCATCCGACACGGGGAGAGGCGACCGGGACTAGAGCGAGTAATATGTAGCTTGCACGTGGAGGAAACTACTCTGGGCATTGGCACCAACTGCCACGAGTAGTCGTGTATGGGCTCAGATCAGAGCAGAATGGACCAGGGAGTTGGCAAGAGAACTGGTGTACCGTACCTCATGTCCATCTGTAACTTCATCAGTCTTTGTATACATTAAACATAATATACCTCGTATCCACAATTTTAATCTTGGCAAGAACATGTGGCTCGAATAAAAAAATAGGTTGCTAACTTATAGTTGTTAACTTTGGAGTTGTAAGTACTTTAAAGGCCAGAAATTAAGTAAACAAAGAGAGACAGAACAATCTGTAGGTGATTATTTTTATTTACTAAGCATTTTGCCCTACCGTACAAAACTGACGTCCCCGTGTACAGAATGCTCCGTAATGCGGGTGACGCCCTCAGAATATCGTACCTTGATGCTGCGACACAGAGTAAGCCCCTAGGACGCGACGGCGATGTAATGCAAGGCTGAGGTGAACAGTAGTACCTGTTGAACACAATACTCGCATTGATATGCTTCCGTTCACTCGCTAGTGTTCTGTTGACCTAGCATCAGCATTATATATCATCGGTTGTAATTCTTGTAAGGAATATAATAAAAAATTTATTATTTTATGGAAATGAAGAGGACGGAGTGTATATCATCTTACAGAATTTTTTTTTATTTAATTTTTTTTACAAATTACATGTTAATGCAACTGGGACACAGTCAGTTCGACAGTTAGTTGCCAAGCAGGCAGCCAATAATGAGATTTGTCAGCGTGGTAAGCATGCCGGTGTGTTATAGTCCAGCACGACTCTGGTGAGTGTGGCTGTACAGACCAGTAGAGCTGACATCCCTGCACAAGCCTGTACAGATAACTCACTCCTAGCTTACCCGCGACTGCCGGTAGATATCAGCAGAGTTCAGCATGACAACCCCGTGTGTTGTGTCACGAACAACTTGTGCAGTTTCTCGTGAGANGTAATTCTTGTAAGGAATATAATAAAAAATTTATTATTTTATGGAAATGAAGAGGACGGAGTGTATATCATCTTATAGAATTTTTTTTATTTAATTTTTTTTCCAAATTACATGTTAATGCAACTGGGACACAGTCAGTTCGACAGTTAGTTGGCAAGCAGGCAGCCAATAATGAGATTTGTCAGCGTGGTAAGCATACCCGGTGTGTTATAGTCCAGCACGACTCTGGTGAGTGTGGCTGTACAGACCAGTAGAGCTGACATCCCTGCACAAGCCTGTACAGATAACTCACTCCTAGCTTACCCGCGACTGTCGGTAGATATCAGCAGAGTTCAGCATGACAACCCCGTGTGTTGTGTCACGAACAACTTGTGCAGTTTCTCGTGAGANCGGTAGATATCAGCAGAGTTCAGCATGACAACCCCGTGTGTTGTGTCACGAACAACTTGTGCAGTTTCTCGTGAGACCAAGTATAGGCTGTTGACGGTTAAGTGAGCACTTTCAAGTTCAACCTTTGGAAAACCTCACTTACGACAGGCACACTGACTGATATGTGTCCCATAAAGTTTTCAACGTCGGAGAGCAAGAAGTCATGTGTGTTAAGGTAGTATTTAAACTGTTCGATTAACACTTGCGAAAGCTGCAACGATTTCTTTTGCCTTTCGTGTTTTTAATGCATACACGGAAAAAAAAGTCTCGTGTCGTGACAACAGTATTAATGTTACTTGAACAGTAATTTTTTTTTTGTTATCAGTAAACCATCAGTAACTAATGTTGCTGTTAATATAATATACTTTTAGGGTACTGATTTTAATGTGACATTGAGTACTTTTATTACAACATTACCTATTTACTGTTCTCAAAATTAAGGTGGGGTTTATGTTGCGGGAAAAAAATGTTGTGTTTATTTTATGTAAATATTTGTGTTAAAAAATGTCTTGTATTTTTATTTTTTTTGCTTTAAAAATAATTTATATGTAATATGAATTAAGTAAAATTGTTTTGTCACTAAAATAAATATTAACAACTAAAATAAATGTGACGGCTGGAAAAGGAATCGAGCCAGCGCCTTGAGTGTTTGATGTTCTCCAATTCACAGAATCTGGTTTCCCCAACTGCTCTATCTTAACATATCTAACTGTACTCAATATTGTGATAGTCACTACAACATAACGATAAACTGAAGTTCTCTCTGCGTCACGTGGACATATTTTATGCACTAGAAATGTATGCATAATTGGCACACGTAAGCTGTTTTGCAAGACTTGAGAGCTAGTCTAAGCAACATTTACTTCAAATACGGTGCTTTGAAATTTAAGTACAGTGGTTTCATTTTACTAGGTTATTGCTGTTCACTTCTATCCGCCATTTAACAACGCCAAATCAGTGTAAACCTGTGTTGATTGAACATTTCTTAAACGTCTCAGTAACACAAAATATTTTGTTATTCCGATTATTTTTTAGCGTTATACAACGTTTGGTTTGCTGCAACATTAATTACAGACTTTATTGGTATTAACACTTAAGTAGAAGGGGAGAGCAGGGTAAAGTGGCCACTCTAAGATAAAATGATATTTCAATCGTGTACTCTAAGTAAAACAAAGATAGAAAATCACCCTCCATACAAAATAGTTATTGTACAAACAAGTAAATGTATTGTTTTTCAAGTATTGTAGATTATTATATTTTTTTTATTTAAAAATTTCTTCACCAAATTGCTACTTTGCCCTGCTGGGTCGGGTAAAGTGGCCACTTACAGGCCATCTTCGTTCTTCGCATTGATGAGTTTCTCTCCTATGTTAAATAATGTACAGCCATGAGCTTGGGGCAGAATTAAATACTAGCATGTCACTAAAACCAATACAAACACGCTTCTGTCATTGGCGAGTTTTCGGAAATTCGTTTATCATTTTATTTCGTCTGTCTGCTATAAGCAACGGTGCTGTCTTTAGAATTTTTTTTANGTTTTCGGAAATTCGTTTATCATTTTATTTCGTCTGTCTGCTATAAGCAACGGTGCTGTCTTTAGAATTTTTTTTAATACGGAATAGTATTACCTCTCCTTTTTCTATCTGCAATCTATATACAGGTGTAAGAATAAGCAAATTAGTAATAATTTTAGTTCTCTAACAATATCGCAGTTTCACCTCACCGATGTACGAATAAAGCGATGAGGTCATGGCATGGTTAATTTATACGGTGTTAGAAAACACAATGTGCTTAAAGCCGATATTAAGCACGGCTTTCAAAAGTGCTCAGTTTACTACCGTGAACAGTCTATAACAGCCTCGNTGTGCTTAAAGCCGATATTAAGCACGGCTTTCAAAAGTGCTCAGTTTACTACCGTGAACAGTCTATAACAGCCTCGACAATAATCGGCTACTAGCACAGTCAGCTTCCCGCCGTGGCGACCCAGGGTCAACTCCTCGAGGAGTCCCACAGGCTTGTTTACACACGTGGGAAACGTAGAGGACTTTGCCGTGTTTTAGTAGGTTCCCTCGAGGTGCTCCCGTTCCCACGCCGATGCTCTTCGTCATCGTTCCGTCTCCACCTCACGTCACCCCCAATACCTCATCCACTAACCACTTCTCAGATCTCTCCCTCACTTCCTGTATTTCACTTCCACCGCTGTAGGATGTAGAATCACACGACGTCGCAGATGAATGCAGAGTAACTCACCGAGCTTGTTAACCCCCTCAAGCCGAGTGTACACTGATACGGTAAGTTTTGATAATAATTTCCTAGAGTGTAGGGAGATTACTGCTGCTTTAACTCAGTGTCTGCATGCCAGTGCATATTGTAGCACGTATTTGGTAACAGGCAGTGATTATTTTTCAGTGGTGGTTTTCAAAAGTGCTTACTTCACCGTGAACAGCTGTTACACAGGGATGCAGTGACAAAACGCATGCAGTGCAGTATTGATGCTCACGTGTGGCTGACACACACTCACCTGGGAGGAAAAACTGTGCAAGTTTTTTTGGAAAAAAAACTTATCCAAGAACTAAATACAGAATTAATTTAGCTAACAGAAATCACACCCTCATCTGCCACCTCCTACCAGAGTGGATTTCCAGCAGACCACAGAAAGAGCTTTTCGCATAAGTGGAACATGACTTTGGGTTTCGTCTGGGTGCTCCAGGCACCCAGTTAAATGTCATAGTCTCTCCTTTGTGGTCGACGACGTTTATTAATCAACTGACTACAGCTTATGGCTGCATAAGCATGTTCTTTTTTTGCTATTTAAGATTTTCTCAACACTTCTAGAACACCAACCATAAACTTTAAAAAACTGAAATCATATAAAATATACTTACCATTTACTTGTGTTCAGTTAAATGTACTTTAGAAATTGCTGACTTGCCCAAACTGAGTCTGTGCAATGGAAAAATGGTGCTCCTCAATTAACAATGTTAACTAAATTTCATAGTTTTTTTTAGTCAACTGTGTNTCTGTGCAATGGAAAAATGGTGCTCCTCAATTAACAATGTTAACTAAATTTCATAGTTTTTTTTAGTCAACTGTGTGAGTTTTTTGTTTCCATAAAAGCAGAAGGAGGATTCAGTGGAAAACAAAAAAAAAATTGTTTTTATAAAAAAAGTTTTATTTATAATGTTCACATAAATACTAAAATTACTTTCAACATTAGCAATAACATACAACATAATAACATTAACAACAGTGACTGCATCATCAAATAAATATGNAAATTACTTTCAACATTAGCAATAACATACAACATAATAACATTAACAACAGTGACTGCATCATCAAATAAATATGAGTCTTTGACTTTTGTAATTCATTTTCTCTGAATAAAAAGTTTTAGTATAGAAATTTTCAGTGAAGACGTCGTGTATCGTTCAGTTTTGAATTAAGAAACATATAGGTAATATTGTTATGTTTGGTGTAAACATGGTCTATCTTAAAATTTATTATTATGTGTGTGGTGAAACTTCTAATTACATGCAATATTTTAAACTTTCTACAGATAATAATTTAATTACTTGTAGAAAATATAATGTAGATTTCGTTACTAATCATTTGGTTTGGAGGAAGTTCTTTTTGGGAAATTAAGACATTTCGGATTAAGTATGTTAAGTCCTTTGCTGTCCGTCATATAGCAAGTGTATTTGTGCTGATATTCTGCTCAAAGTTGATTCATGAAATAAGTACAGTGCGGCAAAGTCAGGTTAAAACCGATCGGAAATGGTGTTAATAAAGTGATAAAAATCAAACTTAACTGGTCACAAAGTATGCATAACTCCCCTATATCCCACGTGTTTCTGGAATGTACTGCTAAGGAAAAGTCTTAAATGTTTTAACTGCGTGGGTAGGATACATGCCATGCCCCAGGTGTCTGGCTCAGTGTAGCATCGTCTATAACAGTCGAGAGTGGGAGGAGCCTAACGGGTGGGGTGCGTGCAGAGCCCCGCCCCAGGTGTCCGGCTCAGCGTAGCATAGTCTAGAACAGTCGAGAGTGGGAGGAGCCTAGAGAAGAGACGGGCGTACGCGTGCCAGAGCCACGCCCCTCGAGCCGCCGGCAGCGTGCCACGTCACTCGGGCTTGTGCGCGGAGTAAGCTTGGTCCTGGGGGTCGGGCATGGAGCGGCCGTAGTGTCCGTGCTCGTCGCCGTACGAGCTGACGTGCGAGTGCGAGTACGTGGGGTGTGCGACGACCTCGTACGTCTGCGAGTTCTGCTTGTTGCCAGCGAGCAGCTTCTGCAGGCCGATGATGCCCGCGAGCAGGAGCGCCAACTTGCCGACGACGAGGGCCTTGAGAGCGAGCAACGCCAGTGCGCCGAGTGCCAGTGGGATAAGCGCCATCGCCTTCNGAGCGAGCAACGCCAGTGCGCCGAGTGCCAGTGGGATAAGCGCCATCGCCTTCATCTTGAACAGCAGCAGGAGTGGCAGCAGCATCTTCAGCTTCTTCTTCTTCTTGCCGCGGGCTGCAACAACAACTCAACACATCAGCATACTCCCAGCACTCCTACACAACTCCAGGCACACACACACACACACACAAATCTCCTAGAGCACGATTAAACAGAACCACGTTCTAACTAATTCATTACCTCAATGGGCGAAGTGTTAGCACGAAATAAAAACGATCACCTTTAAAATTTATTTGAATTGTGCAAATCAAACACTTGTAAGTAATTAACACCTAGTAATTTGTCCCTGTGCGATTCTGTTGCCCAAACCAGTGCATTCAGTAGAGTAATGTGTATATATTTCTTGGAGAATGAAATCTACCTCAATGATAATCAGATTTTTTTTGAACAGATATTATCGTTAGTAACCTCAAGTGTGTAGTTGTTGCTACTTCTTAACAAGTTTTTTGTTAATAAACTCAACAATAAGACGGTCGTGTATATAACAAGTTTGTCTCTGGTTTCTGGATATGAAGTTTTCTAAAAAATGTTGATGTGCTTATCTCAAATCAAATGAATGCATTCATTTGGATCGCTTTGTGTACGAGACATGGTATGCTTTAATTTAATTTCCAGGCATTGATTGTTTTTTTTAATTTAGTTAGCTTTCCAGTGGCGATGAAAACGTTTTTAAGTTACTTGAACTAAAATAAACTAAATTGATGTGTAATTTAAATGCTACAGGTGTTGCATACCTGTGTGTGAGTTTTAAAGACTGCAGAAAGTACTCAGTTTATTTGACGGAGCTATAAAAGTCACCCGTAATCTGTCTGCAAAGGGCAATTCGATTCAGTATGCAAGAATTTTCAAACGTTTGGAATATTATGTATAGTTTATTTGCTATACTTGGCTAGANGCAATTCGATTCAGTATGCAAGAATTTTCAAACGTTTGGAATATTATGTATAGTTTATTTGCTATACTTGGCTAGATCATAATTGTTGTGTCGGTTTGTTGGTAATGATTTTAAAATCAAGGACTTCTTGTTTGACTAGAACTGAATCAGCTCACAACGCTACTGTAGATTAATCTCTGTTTATAAAGATTTTTAAGAAATTATGCACTTTCTTAACGTGCTCACTTTAAAAATAAATATAATACATTCGTAGAAACGGGATACATCGATCTGTATATTTGATGTCTCTAAAATTTATTACTTAATAATTCCTACTCACTCCATTTAAATTTAAAGGTGTTCTAACATATTACCTTGTATGTTCAGCAGTAACTAATAAGAAAGTAAATTATATTGATAAACTCCAGTAATATTCCCCAGCTTGCGATAGTATTGAGAAAAATCACAAGATTTTTAAGTTTTTTTGCATGCGTAGATTGTGTACCTAAAGAAAANAGCTTGCGATAGTATTGAGAAAAATCACAAGATTTTTAAGTTTTTTTGCATGCGTAGATTGTGTACCTAAAGAAAGAAAATTTCTAAACGAACAAAATCAAAGTTTTATATTTTTCTTAGAATTTTTGTTTGTTCTTGATTATTGCATNCATCTTGAACAGCAGCAGGAGTGGCAGCAGCATCTTCAGCTTCTTCTTCTTCTTGCCGCGGGCTGCAACAACAACGCAACACATCAGCATACTCCCAGCACTCCTACACAACTCCAGGCACACACACACACACACACACAAATCTCCTAGAGCACGATTAAACAGAACCACGTTCTAACTAATTCATTTCCTCAATGGGCGAAGTGTTAGCACGAAATAAAAACGATCATCTTTAAAATTTATTTGAATTGTGCAAATCAAACACTTGTAAGTAATTTACACCTAGTAATTTGTCCCTGTGCGATTCTGTTGTCCAAACCAGTGCATTCAGTAGAGTAATGTGTATATATTTCTTGGAGAATGAAATCTACCTCAATGATAATCAGATTTTTTTTGAACAGATGTTATCGTTAGTAACCTCAAGTGTGTAGTTGTTGCTACTTCTTAACAAGTTTTTTGTTAATAAACTCAACAATAAGACGGTCGTGTATATAACAAGTTTGTCTCTGGTTTCTGGATATGAAGTTTTCTAAAAAATGTTGATATGCTTATCTCAAATCAACTGAATGCATTCATTTGGATCGCTTTGTGTACGAGACATGGTATGCTTTAATTTAATTTCCACGCATTGATTGTTTTTTTTAAATTTAGTTAGCTTTCCAGTGGCGATGAAAACGTTTTTAAGTTACTTGAACTAAAATAAACTAAATTGATGTGTAATTTAAATGCTACAGGTGTTGCATACCTGTGCGTGAGTTTTAAAGACTGTAGAAGAAAGTACTCAGTTTATTTGACGGAGCTATAAAAGCCACCCGTAATCTGTCTGCAAAGCGCAATTCGATTCAGTATGCAAGAATTTTCAAACGTTTGGAATATTATGTATAGTTTATTTGCTATACTTGGCTAGATCATAATTGTTGTGTCGGTTTGTTGGTAATGATTTTAAAATCAAGGACTTCTTGTTTGACTAGAACTGAATCAGCTCACAACGCTACTGTAGATTAATCTCTGTTTATAAAGATTTTTAAGAAATTATGCACTTTCTTAACGTGCTCACTTTAAAAATAAATATAATACATTCGTAGAAACGGGATACATCGATCTGTATATTTGATGTCTCTAAAATTAATTACTTAATAATTCCTACTCACTCCATTTAAATTTAAAGGTGTTCTAACATATTACCTTGTATGTTCAGCAGTAACTAATAAGAAAGTAAATTATATTGATAAACTCCAGTAATATTCCCCAGCTTGCGATAGTATTGAGAAAAATCACAAGATTTTTAAGTTTTTTTGCATGCGTAGATTGTGTACCTAAAGAAAATTTCTAAACGAACAAAATCAAAGTTTTATATTTTTCTTAGAATTTTTGTTTGTTCTTTATTATTGCATGTTGTTGTACTGAATGATGTTTAATGTGTGTCTGAAAATATAATTTAATCTTAATTATAGAAATTGTTAAATTATCAATAATATCAGACGTGAAAGGACGACTAATCGATATTACATTGACGTATGTATGAATAAAATGAGCTGGCTAATTGTTGATCTATACTTGTAAACAAAATCAGCTGGTAAGCCTTGGTTAGTAAGAGTTGTGAAAAAAAATTTCATGTATACTAAATATTAAGTCATTTTTCCGTATCAATTCGCCCCAATAACTGGAAAAATAATTAGATTAAATTTAAGGAGGGAAATTCATACAAAGCAAGATTAATGATCGATATTATAGGATATTCACGTTAAAGTGAGAACTTTTGANAGATTAAATTTAAGGAGGGAAATTCATACAAAGCAAGATTAATGATCGATATTATAGGATATTCACGTTAAAGTGATTTTTTTTTTANTGATCGATATTATAGGATATTCACGTTAAAGTGAGAACTTTTGAAAATACGATCATTTGGAATAATAGTCAATAAATATATTTTGTTTTAACCTTAGACGTCGACCGATTGCGGTGTAATAAACACAGTGTATTTATTACTCACATTGTAATATTAACCTAAAAAGGTGGATAAAGGATTAATATGGCTGAAAGGAAAAAGTAAGCATGACCTCAAAAGTGCTCACTTTACCGTGAGCAGCTTATAGTTAGCAATCCTACTTTATAATCGTGTTCTGCAATTCTCGGCATTCTTAAATGTAGGAATTGTTATTATTATTTCTTTGTATGTTTCTGTGTTTATTTTTTCGAAAAAAACTGAAAAATTTCAAAGGTAAAAGCATTGTTTGAAATTTTAGTTTCTTCAGAAGGAGCCTTAGATAAACATCAACGGAAGCAGAAGGACGAGTGACACGTGTATGAATACGTTTGTTATTACGGCATAAACAAGGACTGCGTGTGTGGGATCATTTCGCATGAGCCTGCACGCCGACATAAAGTTACGTGGGTTGGTCATTACTGCCTGTAGAAAGGAAGACGTCTGCCGCCCACGACCACTTTCGTCGCGGCGTGCACCAGGGACGTGCGTACTCTCTCCGCCAACCTGTTTGCTTGTTAGCAACCCTCGGCCAAGGTCGCGTCTCGTGGTGCGACGAAAGTCCCCCCGCCTCATCCACTCTCGAGGCACGCGTCCGGCGAGAGAACTCTCCCCATTGTCCAGACGCCCCCAGGTTCCGCGATCGCCAGACACCAGGATCCTGCACTCGTGCGGAACGAGCTGGAACATCTCGATGCCTGCAGTCGTCACGGGAACAAATCAACTACTCACGACACGTCTCCGAGACACAAGGCAGGAGTGCAGTTGTCTTTGCACGACGACGGTACTAGCAGATAAATCGTCAAGCTCCAGGGAAAAAATTTAATTTTCCCCTCCTGGTGTGACTAACCGAAATTATACGCCAGTAATTGAAGCGTGCTCGTTCAGATTTCACGAACGTTTAGTCGGCAAAATGTAATTCTCTTTCTCATCCACGCCAAACATATCTCATTTCCGCCACGTGAACTACGTTTAACGTAAAATTTACTTTTTCGTAAACGTGACACAGCATGCAAGTTCTAATAATGAAAAAAAAAAAACGTTTGATTAAATTTAAATGTTGGCCGGGCGGTGATTCAGTTCGGGGAAGGCGTATGAAAATAATTTTCATAAAAGACTATATTATCAAATAAAAGCTGTTTGGGTTGTAGTTCCAACTTCCATTCCAGCGACATTCGTATGGCGTCATCTTTCAAGCGTAGTTGTGCGAACGCATATTGCTACACACCAGTGTGTCTTACATCTGCAGGTAGAGCTCTCACTGTTTGCTTATCCAACCTGCTCGATCGCTCACCCGCATAATAAGTTGTTCAATTCGACCGCGGACTTTTGTTTTCGACAGCCGTAGTTTGCATCTGCGTGGTCGGGAAATTACGAAGTTCAACAAGCTGTCCTCTAAACAGGGAAAATTACAACTGTCACGTCAGGACACTCGAATCTTTCAGAACGTGTACGGATTGGCCTCCTTTGCATATTTATTTGAACGTGATCCTACGGTGCGATGGGCCGCGGGTTCGAATCCTGACGTGTGTGTACCGTTTACAGATGCGCCATTAGGTTCGTTCAGCATGTTCTCCTCGTTCGCCCTCTCTATCGACCAGTGGCGGTATTTTGCAACAAAATAGGCTCTTCACAGATAGTTAAGCATTTTTTTAACCGGCCTCTGAGAAAATCGTATGCTTTTCAACTTGCGTATATTTTAACAGACACATGTAGTGACTAGCTGCCAATAAAATTAGCAGTGGATAGGAAGATCTGTTCCATGTGTAAACGTTTTATTAAGTGCGTTTTTTTTTTAATTTGTGGACATTGTATTTATTCANCTAGCTGCCAATAAAATTAGCAGTGGATAGGAAGATCTGTTCCATGTGTAAACGTTTTATTAAGTGCGTTTTTTTTAATTTGTGGACATTGTATTTATTCAATTCTGTTTCTGTTGGTTTTATGCTCGTGAGACAAATACTAGTGAGGTATTTCATGCTGATGACAATTTGACAGTTACGAACGATGAGCGGCTGAATACGATGGTGATACGCACCATGGAAATTGATTCTTTATTCTGCTGGCATTTAACCAACTCTTACTAGAACACTACAGCCGAGAGACAGTAATTATCCTGAACGTAAAAATTATTTGTAACTACTCAAAAGAACACAGTTGGTTTTAAAGCCTTTGATATAATGAAGGGCAATTTAATAGGACACTATTAACTCGGCATCTTATTGGCTGACGACAGGCCAATAATGAGTGTTACATAGTACAGAAAACGACTGCGGCGTCGTGTGAACCAATCAGATGGTGTCAAGTGGGGCTACAGGTACCAACATAACTGGCATTTGTCGGTACAGGAGTATCAATTCTAGCTTGCTTTGAATGTAAGTGAGTGAGCGCAGACGTGAAAGCGTCAATAGCTGCATTCGTTCAATATTCAATTGACCTCTTAAATTACACATGAACTCTCATTGACGGCTGTCGTAAGAGAACATATTTTCGGTCTCACAAGAACTCGCGGATTTCATGTGATGGCTTACACAAGGTTAAGTGTGGAAAGTGTTTCTGTTGGATCAGGGCACAATGAGAAACATGTTGCAAAATACCAGAGTGACTACACCATGCAGTGGCCTTGCCCGCCGAGTATAAATCACTGCAAAGTCGCCTGAATCCTTCAAGCAGACATATCTCCGATAGCAATTAACATAGTTCGTCCTTTTATGATTGGATGATTAAGGTTTTCGGCTTGGCTAAAAAACTTTACAAATTAATTACAGAAGTTCTGCTTGAGAGTACCGGAGTCCTCACTTCCCCGATGGAAATATAAAGTAGCTTCAAGCTTGAATGACAGCAAAAAAAAAAACGGAAGACAGTTGTCGGCCATGTTCACAGCACTTCAAGTACTAGCGAAGAGTCAACTTTTCCCGCGATAGTCCTTAGTCCCTGGCTGTAAGACAGGTGCTTGTTGGCGACTATGACATCGCACACCGCCGACCGTGATTTCACCTAACGATGTAACAAAGCACCAGTTGTTGGTCACGACGGAGAAGTGGTTCCCCGTCTACACGCTGAGTTAAAAAAGGTGCTGGTTAAACTTTTGTGAATACCGAAATTATTAATTGTTTACTTTATGGTTTCGATGCGCATTTGTGTAAAAATTATTTAATCCGGGAAATATTAACCTTTCTCATAATTTTAAAGTTTCGCTAGACTATTACGTGGATGAACGATCAGGGCCTTTGGCAATGTTCATTGTGCATATGAGGGAAGAACACGCATGTGCCCACGGCTAGAAGCGAAGCAGGAATTTCAAGTGGATTGTGGACGGCAAGCGGCAGTGAGCGCCACTTGGAAGCTCGCCCCGACACGCGAGATGTGCGTGACCCCCTGGAGGACATGTGCGAGGGACCAGGGNGGACGACACGTGCCGTCCACCTGTCACCGCTCCACTTACCTCCGAGGACACTGCCGAGAAACATTACACGAGGCAGCGACCGTGCCTGACCACTCTGCCTCCTTCGCCGTTCACGTGATGTGTGTGTGGTCTCCCGGCCAAGTACACTCCCTCGCATAGCGTGCCTTCGCCGCTGGCACGCCTGTCAGGTTGTACATCCGCTTGCAGCCTTCTCTATTGAGGGTTTTACAATACCAATTTGATCGCAAATATATATCTGTGCATTATCCTACAAACTAAACTTTCCTATTCATTTGCCTTTATCTGAGTCCTTCGTTAGACTATATTTCTGAATTTCTGAATAGTATTGCTACGTTTTAAGTTACGAATATTGAGCTGGCTACTCTCGTTCTGTTCAAAAGTGCTCCTGCATGTTTAAAGTGTTATGGCACCAACTTAGCCAAAAAAATATTTGTTATGTGCAAAACATTTATTTATTTTAAATTATAGTTTGTTGACCAGATAATATCTGGGAAACCAAAATATTATTTGTATAACAAAATGTAAAATCGAAGTGATTAAACTCTTCAGTTTGTGAAAAAAAATATTTTCGTGAAGGCAAAATATTTTATTGGCTATATACAAAGTAGTGTTCTGTTAGTAAATGACATTCTCTCTCACTGTGGTATATGTGTATATTTGTGAAGTTGAGACTAGTTTTCTCGCCCGGAGTACCTAACTACTCAATTACATTGCGATTTCAATGCAGAGACGAGCTGAAGTGAGCGTAAATGTGATCTGATTTCATGATCGGCTGAAGGATGCGCATTGCTACAATAGTCGCTTATTTGGCAATAAAAGCTATCAATCTAGTGTTTTAATTCTCAAATAAAACACTCGTCACTCAAATGCAATAATAAACAGGTTTCGTTTTACTCGCACGAGAAATAATTCACAAAGTTAGTAAAATGTTGCTTTCATAAACAGTAGCGTATTACGCATGGCGTTCCTTATACACGTGACGTGATGGAAATCGTAATATGCAATGAGTTCACGAGAAAATGTTTATAATTAGAGTAACAACAGCGGAGAAACTGAATATCTCTTTGTGGTGACACTTGACACGCAATGTTTCAACTACCCAGGACTCCAGCTGACTATTTAAAATATTCGGTACAGCGTGAAACACCGTCGACGCTCCTACCTGTTTGCACAGCTGCTATATTCAAATTGAGTGGTCATATTTGCGTAATCACTTTCCCTTCAACGCACACTTAACAACCTGAGTGATGTTGGCGTCGTTGGTCCAGCCACGTCAGAATGTCGATCAGTTGTAAGATAATTAGACAGACGAAGTGGACAGCGAAGTTCTTGTGCGCGGTGTTACAAGCAGGCAACTCAGTAGCTACATTCATCCGCAGTCACTCACAACGCCTCCCTGTCTCATCAGTCAAACTGACTCACGTTTGATTTACATTTGATTGTTTCACAGGACGTATCCGATAAGACAAACAACTGCTGTTCACGAACGCGTACTGTAAATATCAGTCACCCACGTAGAATGATTTATCACCGAAATGCGCATGTTAACATTCGCATTAGTAAACATACCCACCAAAAAAATGGGTGAAAATCGACTGACACGTTTAACATTAAAAATATTATTTTTGAATTTCCGATGTGTGTATGCTTGTCAGTAGGCTTCCTTTCCGATCCCCGAGTGATCCGACTTGATAGGNAAATCGACTGACACGTTTAACATTAAAAATGTTATTTTTGAATTTCCGATGTGTGTATGCTTGTCAGTAGGCTTCCTTTCCGATCCCCGAGTGATCCGACTTGATAGGTTGGCATGTACGGAACATGTCCGACGTTGACAATGACCGATGGGTTTCCCGTGGGTGCTCCCACGCCTGCCACCACTGTGGTGTACGCTTGTCCAGGCAGGCCTCGGGCACTCTCCACGATAGTGTGTCTCTCACAGCGGGACACAACTTAGGGTCCNTAACCTAGGGTCCACTGGTCTTCGAGAAAAGTTCCACAACACGCGCCACAGCATTTACTTAGCATACTGGCCCCATACATGAGTGGGAACATACTCTTACTTTCCTATCGCACCAGGCAATATTAATTAGGTTACTGCGATAGAGGATGGCTGTGATTCGCGGACAGTAGCGTAAGACGGGTAACAAATAAACTACCCTATCGGAACACTCTAAAATCGAAACAGCTGAAATAAATCCAAATCAGCGAATCTGAACGCAGATCTGCAGATCTGTTGAAACTGTTCCGCTTTAATAAGTAAAATTATACTAATAATTTTAATTGCTGTTACTCGCAGAATAAACTGTGGTTCCTTCTTGTTCCTAGGTAATTTCACAGGCCTGGCAGGAAAACGTTGGTGAATTCCCTTGATTCAACCAGTAGATAACAGCTCATTAACTGAAGGTGCAATAATATAATCCTACTGGTTGAAATCGCCGATTCAGGTTTAGAGTGTACGCAGGTCCGTGCGGGAGTGTTTTGAATTTCCGTCGGTCAAGAAGTATTTTCTCGAAAATCGGTTGTCGCTACTGACGCACGTAATGCACTGAAGTCGTCAGCTGGCGCGCTTGTTTTGTTTCGAAGCTGCAGATCACACTCGCGCTTTCTTCAGTTAGCGCGCGCGGTGATTTTTTTCCAGTGGCTGCTCGTCAACACAAACAGATAGCGCGCATTAGCACATCGACAGAGCAGGGGAGAAAGTACAGCCCGTGGACCTTGAATTCGTCTCGGTGCCAAAGATCAAATATTTCTAAATGATGATGGCTTAACTAAGAAAAATAAGTGGAACTCCTTAAAAAGTAAAGTACGCGAAAGCGTTTCACGAGTATGATGTTACCCTTACGCCGGGTAGCCGTGGGCTGGAGTCAAATGTAATAGTCCTATAACTCATTTCCGATTAATTAAGCTCGTCCGAAGAATCTTTGAAAATTTATTTCTCGTAATTATTCGTATCATAGAGTTAAAATTAACTGGCGTTTTCAAATAATTTTTACCCAAAGACTGAGAAAAGTAATTTAATGTTTATCGCCCAATTATTGGTGTAACGTTTATAAAGACAGAAAATAACAGTGATGTAGTTTGTAGTGGATATTACATATGATACACCGCGACAGTAATATGGATATGTTTGTAACATTTCCAACAGCAGAACGTATGCAGTGGCCAGGTGTAATCAGTGTAGCGTTAGTGCTGACGTGAGGCTGATACATTGCGGCCTTGGAGAAGATACTGGGCAGTCTTTACAANCGAGGCTGATACATTGCGGCCTTGGAGAAGATACTGGGCAGTCTTTACAAAACTGATCAGCCGAGAGACAACCTAATACTCGTATAACAGCTTGTTGGTCAGTGTTTGAATGGTATTAGGCTTGTACGCACACTACACGGCCATTGATCAATGTACACCCGGCGTAAGCTGGANGATATGTTTGTAACATTTCCAACAGCAGAACGTATGCAGTGGCCAGGTGTAATCAGTGTAGCGTTAGTGCTGACGTGAGGCTGATACATTGCGGCCTTGGAGAAGATACTGGGCAGTCTTTACAAAACTGATCAGCCGAGAGACAACCTAATACTCGTATAATAGATTGTTAGTCAGTGTTTGAATGGTATTAGGCTTGTACGCACACTACACGGCCATTGATCAATGTACACCCGGCGTAAGCTGGANGTCAGTGTTTGAATGGTATTAGGCTTGTACGCACACTACACGGCCATTGATCAATGTACACCCGGCGTAAGCTGGATCCTACATACACATCACATCCCTTATAAAGTGACTCTGAAAACCAGGTTGTCATATAGGGCAGCTACAATCATCAGTACGGACGCACGACGCGGCGTTACTGATGATGGGTGCATGGTTCTCGGGACCTGCAGGTTTGGGTAACCTGCATATGAAATCTCGGGCACAGCGTGCGCCAGCGTGGGTGGTGTAGCAGTGAGATGGAGACTGCTGGGCTTCTACGGCGGCATTCTGGACCACGCAGGCAACCCACGCGCCGTGGAGTCTGACAGCGAGGCTTCGTCGCAGTCTGTGGTGGACTATTCCCATCGGTGTCGAGAAATGCCGTAAGTACGGACCTTGCCATTTCGCTTTTCAAGATGGCGCCAATCTATAATCAATAGTCCTATACTTACTCTAGCAGAGGTCACGCGTTGATCACTGGCTAGGGCAGTATCAGGGGTGTCAGGTGGTTACTAGCTGTGTGGTGAAGTTAACCATTGAAGCCACAGTGTCTTACACATAGGACGGTGCACAGGAAGTGGATTTTATCATATACACTGTACACAGCAGAAATCAGAGGCCAATAAGAGAAGTCCCATAGATGGG
>NQII01002323.1:9701-55278 GCA_002778355.1 Clitarchus hookeri
AACTTTACACTTGCACAACCCCGCGACACCCTAGTCACTCGCTCTTAGCTGCACTCGTGCGCGTGCTTCTCCTGTTCTCTTATTACTGGCTGTTTACTGTGAACTGAGTGCTTTTGAAAGTCCTGCTCGACATCTACTTGCAGGTGTGCACGTTGTGTATCCTTCCACCACACATACAATTAACATTGCCGTGGACGCCTGTTCACTATGTTCATACGCCAGTGAAGGTGAAACTGTGAGATTATTAACAAGGTAAATATTTTACAAATTTGCTAATTCTTACATACATAAAAATAAACACTATTTCAGTATTCAGAAATGTTTACCAAACACTTTTAAATTCAACGTCGTTACGTAGTTAACTGGGTGCATGCCAGTCGATGTGACAGTTAAAAATATATGTACGTACGGCCAGTGACTATTTTTCAAAGGTTGATTTCAATGGTTACTCAACCGTGAACAGCCTTCGCCGAGCGAGGTGGTGAAGAGGTGTGCCTTCGGACTTGCATTCGGAAGGACCTGGGTGTTCGAATCCCGATCCGGTCATCCTCATTTCGGGTTTCCCGCGGTGTCCCAAAGTCACCCCAGGTGAGTGCTGGGGTCATTCATTTACGACAGGCCGTTGTCGATTCCTTCCGCGTTCTCGCTTCTCTGAGCAACTCGCTCCGCCTCTAACAACCTCGCTGTCGACGGGACGTTAAATCCTAACCCACCTAGCCTTCATTTGAACGATGTATTTCCGTAAGCGCCGTCGTTTACGCCACAATACGCTAACATTATCGAAAAAAAAAAAAACCACAAGTCATCAAGCAAATGGTTTGTTTCAAAATGGAGCCCGCAGTGGGACATTACAAAGGCATCCATAAAGAGATGCTTTACAGAGTTCCACATAAAGACGTTACGAGTTGTTGTCATCTTCGATGTCGTTATCATGACGACGCTCACAATAAGTAACCTATCTTAAGCTATATAAAGTTACAAAATAAGGCCGCAGGTCAAAATGCCCGTGACACAAAGTTGTTTACGGTAGGGTTTAGTGCACTTCCGTCCATGACAACGTTCACTGCTGTTGTTGTACCAGTTCTTGCGATTACCGGACCATTCTACATAACGATTTCTTCACGGTGAAATTCTAGATCTCAGATCCCCAACGGTCCATCTTCTCACTGGTGCACAAGGCAAAGGGGAAGCCTAGCATAGTTATTTTCTTTTTAAATGTAGCCTCGTCCCTCGGTGACTATATAAGAACATTAATACCTCTCCGAAACCACATAATCCTCACTTCTAAACTAGTGGAGACGACAGGTCACAGCTCAAAATATCAGTGATCACTTTTCCCAACTCTGGCCGAAGCCCTTCGTACGTACTGCCGAGTATTATGCATCTTCGTTTTGTTTTGAAATAATTCCCTGAATATAGCACATTTCTACACAAAAACCAGCTGACATTGTGGGCAACATAATTTGGCATACTTCATGAGACGGGGTCATGATCGGGGTCCAATTCTGCTCATAAATTGGGCTTGCAACAGAAAGCCGATATTATATGTTCACAGCCGTTAAAAGTCACAAAAACAGTTAAATTTGGAGAAAAATGTCCACTCAAGAAATAATGACAAAATACAAATATGCATAAAATGAAGCTGCAATATTCTTGCGAAATTGGAGACAAAATTTCCACCAAAAATAGCCACGCTAAATTGACAACACAATAATAATACGGCGCAAACCCCCAACAACCGACCAAAAAAAACTATTATCTGGGCACAAACAACCCAATCTGGTTGTTAAGGGTTCTTGTATTTTTTTTTTTATTGTTTATTTTGCATGGCTATTTAATGATGTAAATCCTCTCTAATTTCACTTGAGTATTGAATTTTATTTTCTCATATGGTTTGGTTTTTGCATGATTATTTTTTGGGTATGAATTTTTCTCCAGTTGTGGCGTATGTGTTGCATTTTATTGTAGCATGTTTTATTCGTTTGTTTGTTTTTAGTTGAACATGTTTATGTGCAATTATTTCTTGCGCTGGGTTGTTTCGATCAGGAATAGTTGCGACGACGGAGACGTTCCAGCGAATTTACGCGTTTACAGACTGTTCAAGGTTAATTGAGCTCTGAGAGCCGAGCTTATGATCTACTTTTACTTCTCACTTTGTATCCTTCCGCCTTACGTGAAATCAACACCACCGTGGGCCCGATCACTTTACTCATGCACCACCCAAGCAGAAGCGTAGAACTGTTACGAATATAACATACAAATTCATATTATAATGTGTATAAACACTGCATACTGAATTCAGTGGCCATAGCCTACATTTAAACATTATATCCTCGCAATACGTCAAGGGTTATGGACAATTTTTGTCATTTCTTTGCCAACTTAATTAAGTGCCTGCATGCCAGTGTATGCTGTAGTATGCATCTAATTACGAGCAGTATGTTTTTTTCAAAAGTTTACTTTAAAAATGTTTACTTTACTTTGAACAGTCTAACATTCAGTGACACCATTGCCACTAAATTTCTGAAACATTCTTGGGGCACTTTCTTTTCCCACACTACTGCATTCCGTAGCTACATTAACTTCCACTTTACTTCATCCCCAANCATTCTTGGGGCACTTTCTTTTCCCACACTACTGCATTCCGTAGCTACATTAACTTCCACTTTACTTCATCCCCAACGGCGCTCAAGAGCTCAGCGGCTAAGCACCGCGTGTATAAGTATTTGTGTATGTTTATATACATACATATATATACACACACGAACATGAAATATATCATATGTCTATTTCGGAAGGGTGTAACCACTCTTGAAATTGTAGCTGAAGCAGACGGGACACAGCCAGAATGAAGGAAAGATAAATCTCAGAGTTTCTGGATAATGCATTATTGAACGACAAAGTGCAATCCATAGGAAGTTGTATGCCGATATCAACCCCCTTTCGTAAAGACGGAGGAGTTAAAACCCTACTTCTGCATTTAATAAAAAAAAATGTAGCTCCGAGCCATTTTTGGGTTGTTCTCTGCCGATTAGTAATCTACCGTACATGGTAAACCAAATGGTCACTTTATGTTTTTACCCTGCACGTCAGCACCATTTTCGAGTAACTGGGTAATACTCGAACCTTGCAAACGTGTTGCCTACGCGCCAGACGTACTCGAACATTCGTTCCACAGCACACGTGGGTATCTGAGGTGGGCGGCGTGATGTGTCTTGCAGAGGGTAACGCNGTACTCGAACATTCGTTCCACAGCACACGTGGGTATCTGAGGTGGGCGGCGTGATGTGTCTTGCAGAGGGTAACGCAGTTCGACACGGCCGGCCAAGTCATTTCCAACTACTCACACTGCTCTCTCACAGAAGCAACTCACGTGCGCGGAACTCTTAAATGAATGGCCTTGAACCAACTCCTACAGTGTGCGTACAAGCACTTGATGAAGGCCGATATGTTGTTTCGTTTTCAAGGCCGTTCGAAGTAAACGTTCTGTTGCTAAGCTACGGGCCACCGAAGCGAAACCGTCAGGTCTCGTTCGGAAATATTCAAGGAACTCATTCTTGAGGAACCGCGGGCTAGCAAATTATTGTTATATTCCGTTCGCGGTTACTTCCACCTTTTCTGAAGCCTTGCTAAAGTTCTACTTACAGGATATTCCTCCGCATCATTCAAACAAAAATTAATTAAGTCGATGAAGTTCNAAGCCTTGCTAAAGTTCTACTTACAGGATATTCCTCCGCATCATTCAAACAAAAATTAATTAAGTCGATGAAGTTCCACCAAAAGAACAAAACACCGCATTTGTGCGCACTCAGTTTAATAATATTTTGCATGAGAACTATTTCTTATATGTTGTTCACGGTAAAAATGAGCACTAAATCANCGCACTCAGTTTAATAATATTTTGCATGAGAACTATTTCTTATATGTTGTTCACGGTAAAAATGAGCACTAAATCAACCTTGGAAAAATGTCACTGCCCCGACCTGCATTTGTTTTAATTGGAACACAAACCGGCACGCGCCCGGTACAGTTGGTAACGGCGGAAGGAAAGTAGTTCCAGGTCATAACGCTGATTTGAAAGTGTTAGGTTAAATATTTCTGAATGACGAAACGATTTATTCTGCTTTCAGGTTTTTTAATACATAATACGTGTAAAAATTAGCACATCCGTAAAATATTTACTTTCTTAATAATTTTACAGTTTTTACTTGTGCGACGCATGAATAAAGTGATCAGGCTCTTGGCAATGTTAATTTAGCATGTGGTGTAAGAATACACAATGCGCATGCAAGTAGATCTTAAGCAGGGCTTCCAAAGTGCTCAGTTTATAATGAACAACCTGTGTCAGGCATTATCAACACTCCTATTTTCTCTCTGTTTTTATTTGTATTAATTATAAATAAAATTAAAGAATGTATACACTAAATAAGAGCAAAAGTTAAATTTAACCAAAAATAAGATATTTTTATGTTAACAGAGGTATAAAACGCTTGAGATACACGACACGTTTAGGAAACAACCAAACACGTCGTACATGGAGTAAGTTTCAAAGGTTTAATTCAAAAAGTGTGACGACAATGCGAATAGATTGTAACCGTTGCTGATCAAAAGACTATCAGGGCATTTTAGTAACAGGCGGTAGGCAAGATTACCAGTAACTTCCGTCTGTAACGATCTTTGTTTCTCTACACTCCTTTAACATAGTACCTTGTGTCGTAATAAACTGTGCAGACTTACATCAGCAACATCTCAACCAAAACGTATCACTATGACAAAATATTCGCTTACAAAATTTGCAAAAATTATGATATAAAACTGTTTTTTTTTTCNCCAAAACGTATCACTATGACAAAATATTCGCTTACAAAATTTGCAAAAATTATGATATAAAACTGTTTTTTTTTTTCATATTGTCTTAAAAAAACTTGTAGAGTGTAATATGCGTGTTTAGCGTTCATTTACATTCTACGTTNTCATATTGTCTTAAAAAAACTTGTAGAGTGTAATATGCGTGTTTAGCGTTCATTTACATTCTACGTTCTCAAGAACAATCCACAATGAAGTTAACATTGGTATAGTTAGGTTAACTTTTTCATATCACAATGTTCAGGTATAGGTTGACCAGCAGCGTATCCACATTAATCAAACAGAAACGTAAAGTTTAAATTGCAGGTGAAAAGCCAAACCATTTTTAATTGAACGTATCCTCGAAGTAATGCAGAGGCTGCCAATCAAATTCAAGGAGGTAGCTAAAGNGCTGCCAATCAAATTCAAGGAGGTAGCTAAAGTATTTTCTTCACTTTATTTATTTTCATTTCTAGCAACTTCCAACAGGATTGTATTTTAGCTGTGGCATCATTTGAACATTTCATACAATTGCAATGAAAGTTTGAGTTGTAATTTCGTTTGTGCATTGGCATACCTACGAGTATTAAAATGGTTAACATATCAAATATTTGTAAGATGCCTATCTTGAAGAAAATCTGGGTGTAAATAGACGCCAAAACCGTTACAAGTGACAAATGAGATTATCGTGGGCACAAGTATGCAAAAGTTTAAATACGTTGGAACATACATTCGTATTAATGTTTAATATGTGTTTATTTAAATATACATTCCCTTTCGTACCTGCCATTATGAACTCCAGTGTGAACACATTAAGATTTCAGTAACAATTTTGGCATATAGTTAACGCAAAGTTAACATAACGAGCCTATGTTAGCTTCATTGTGATTCGGTCTTTACGGGCGTGTATGACCAGTATTTTTTTTAAACTAGAAAGGTCAGCTAGGCCTCCAAGAAGCAACGTGGATGACCTTCAAAGACTTCGATATGCGCAAGCCGGAGCTGAATTCTTCGCAAATTTGCTCTGTACAGAAAAATATTACTACGCTGGATGTAAACCAATGGAATGAACTGAAGATGCCAGTGTATTTTTCTCACACTTATGGAAAACGTGCAAGTAAATCTTAAACGTGTGATTTTAAAACATTTCCACGGTATTTTAACAAAAGTGAAACGTCGTGCATGTACGGTCAAATTCTGACTTTGCAGAAACTGTTTTACCAAAAAAGTCACCTTAAATCGATACTAAGATCGGATATGTATTGTCAGGATATATTTTGTTTTTGTCAGCTGCGATGAAGCCTTTATGTAGCCAGTTTTGCAAACACCAGCATAATAAGCATGCGCACTGGAACTACTTTTGTGCACGTTATTTGGAGTTTCGCTGCACGGCGCACGGGACCACAAGACGGACGAGAGGACGAGTGGTAACAAGGTCAAGGTAAAAAGAGAAGGGGGAAAAAAAGGTGGAGTGATGATCACAGATGAGCGCTAAATGCGTGGACCTGATCACGCGGAAGGCTTGTGCAACCAGCACTAACGGCGCGGCAGACATACTCCCGGAAGCTCCGACACTAACGGGCGTCGCCGTCGTGTTAACAGGAGTTCTTCCCGGAAGATGAGACCACCGCCGCGTGTCGCTTGTCCAAGCAGGATTTACATGTTTACGTGACGCAAGACGCGCGAGTCTCTCGCCAGACCTGACAAGACACGACACNCTCCCGGAAGCTCCGACACTAACGGGCGTCGCCGTCGTGTTAACAGGAGTTCTTCCCGGAAGATGAGACCACCGCTGAGTGACGTTTGTCCAAGCAGGATTTACATGTTTACGTGACGCAAGACGCGCGAGTCTCTCGCCAGACCTGACAAGACACGACACNTTGTCCAAGCAGGATTTACATGTTTACGTGACGCAAGACGCGCGAGTCTCTCGCCAGACCTGACAAGACACGACACAGTGGCGTAAACAGGTATTGGTGGGAGGTGCCGGGTTCAAACCACCCACCCTCCCCTCCTGAAATATAAATATAGTTAGTTATCAGTAAAATGAGAAATTATAAATAAAACGGTAGGCTATAATAAAACAGTACAAATAAGTAAAATAAAAAATGCAGGTGTCCACATCTACTGTAGTTCTTTAGCTCAAAAATTGTTATAGGTGCTGTTATATGAATGAAAGAACCCCTCTCCACCCGACACCCCCACCACCCAAAAAAAAANCAAAAATTGTTATAGGTGCTGTTATATGAATGAAAGAACCCCTCTCCACCCGACACCCCCACCACCCAAAAAAAAAAATTAATTCCTGCTCTACGCCACTGGTACAAAACAAATTTCGTACACGAATTGACTTTCATCATTGAATAAATTAACAAAACAGCTAACGCTCATATTCGTTGTTGTACGTATTCAGATCGAAGTGGCACTTCGGCCGACACTTGAGCCGTTCCAGTCTGACGATGCGGCGTGGAGTTATATCTCATTTTATTCACTTAGTATATACCCTTAAATGTAAACTGGTAGCGTTAGTATTAAGCTGTTCACGGTAGAGTGAGAACTTTTGGAAGCCCCTGCTGAAAATACACTCTTCTAGTCAAGTCATATTATATCCTTCCGCCATGTGTAGAAATCACATTGCCACTGGCCTCATGACTTCATTCATGCGCCGGTCAAGTGAAAACGTGATATTGTAAGCAACATAAATGAGTTAGTATAATCTGTTCGCGGTTTCTTCACCCTTTTTGAATCAAACCTTTTGAAAAAAACACCCCGACATGTATGTCATATATCACATGCATTTTATACTTCTCTTAACATAAAAGTCTCTTATTTTTGGTTAAATTAAACTTTTACTTATATTTTATCCATANCAAAAATTGTTATAGGTGCTGTTATATGAATGAAAGAACCCCTCTCCACCCGACACCCCCACCACCCAAAAAAAATTAATTCCTGCCCTACGCCACTGGTACAAAACAAATTTCGTACACGAATTGACTTTCATCATTGAATAAATTAACAAAACACCTAACGCTCATATTCGTTGTTCTGCGTAGTTGGGTCAAAGTGGCACTTCGGCCGACACTCAAGCCGTTCCAGTCTGACGATGCGGCGTGGAGTTATGTCTAATTTTATTCACTTCGTAGATACCCTTAAATGTAAACTGGTAGCGTTAGTATTAAGCTGTTCACGGTAGAGTGAGAACTTTTGGAAGCCCCTGCTGAAAATACACTCTTCTAGTCAAGTCATATTATATCCTTCCGCCATGTGTAGAAATTACATTGCCACTGGCCTCATGACTTAATTCATGCGCCGGTCAAGTGAAAACGTGATATTGTAAGCAACATAAATGAGTTAGTATAATCTGTTCGCGGTTTCTTCACCCTTTTTGATTCAAACCTTTTGAAAAAAACACCCCGACATGTATGTCATATATCACGTGCATTTTATACTTCTCTTAACATAAAAGTCTCTTATTTTTGGTTAAATTAAACTTTTACTTATATTTTATCCATANTGCATTTTATACTTCTCTTAACATAAAAGTCTCTTATTTTTGGTTAAATTAAACTTTTACTTATATTTTATCCATAAAATATAATTTTTCATTCATAGTTCGTATGAATAAAAACAGTGGGAAAATAGCAGTGAATGGACTATAATATGCCAATTCGTGTTCTAATGTTTACAGTAAAAAAACACCAACTTGAACTACCATAAGTTTAGATTACACTCACAATACGTCACGATTTAGAACTAGTTTACGTAATTCGCTGCCACCTTGACTGGGGGCTTGCAAGCCACCGTGTACAGTAACACATACAGGATGTTTTTGAACAACACCGACAACCTCCATCAGGTTAGTCCCGCAGGCCATTCGCGGTAAAGTGAGCACTTTTTGAAGCCCTCTCATTTGAAATAATAGCCCATAAATATATTGTATTGTAGCCTTAGACGTTAACTTCCGAGTGCGGTGGAATATACACACTGTGTTTATTACTTACATGACAATATTTATTTTAAAAAATGGTAGNTCACGATTTAGAACTAGTTTACGTAATTCGCTGCCACCTTGACTGGGGGCTTGCAAGCCACCGTGTACAGTAACACATACAGGATGTTTTTGAACAACACCGACAACCTCCATCAGGTTAGTCCCGCAGGCCATTCGCGGTAAAGTGAGCACTTTTTGAAGCCCTCTCATTTGAAATAATAGCCCATAAATATATTGTATTGTAGCCTTAGACGTTAACTTCCGAGTGCGGTGGAATATACACACTGTGTTTATTACTTACATGACAATATTTATTTTAAAAAATGGTAGAAGGATAAAAAAAATGACTAATAGGTAGGGGCAGTGATATTTTGCGAAAAGATTTCGAGACAAGATACCGTCCAAAGCACTGTAGGGTCGTCCAGCTTCTTTGATTGGCTAAAAAATGCTCTGGCCCGTGTTAACCGTTTGCGCACGAATCACGAAGGTTCAGTGTTGGAGTTGCTTGGTCCTGAGTGGCTTGGTCAAAGACGGACACGGCACCAGCAGCCAATGGAGGTACAACAACAGCTGAGGTGTGTATTGAAGTCTACTGTGTGCTCAGATTTTTACGCGAAAAGTCACTGGCCCTACTAATAGGAAAAAAAGTAACTAGGGCCTCAAAAGTGCTCACTTTGCCGCGTAGAGCCTATAAACGAAAACATAAGACGAAAATGTATGTACGCTTTTTCCCATAAGTAGTTATTAAGGGAGCTGTGCGCCGCGCCGGTACAAAATTCTAAAATTGAAATCCCTTCCTGTGTCATGTGTGTTGCCTAAATGTCAGGCAAAACACATTCTGTTCTGAGAGTTACACATGTATTTCTCACAAACTGTTCAACTGAGTGTGTTCCGACCAGACGACTTGTTTTCGTTAATTTCATTACAAAGTCTTAAAAAAATCGCGTGCTTCTTAGAGTTACAAAGTCCCATCCAAATATTTTCACCAAGTAGGGGGATAATATTGCCTACAGCATTTTCAGATGTGTAAGATCTCCGTTCTACAAAACACCGTTCCCCGATTTGTTGCGTAATCGCAAGTAGTTTCTTATACTTTGAACGAAAAGCATTTTAAAATTCGTTTTTTGGAGGCACATAACTCCTTTTACCCTTTCATTCCCACGTTAATGTAGAATTTCTAGTGTTGCAAATTAGCAATTTGTTGATGCGTGCTGTAAGCTGGCTCGGAACTCATTGCCTTATCGCAACCAATAAACTGCAATATTTGTGTTTGGTGAGAGTGATATGAACCATCCACACCGCCGAGTGGCAGCACCGTTTAGAAGTCAGTTACCCGCAGGGAAGATCATTGGACACTAAGCATCGCAGAGTACAGTACAGATCAAATATAATCATACTCTGCAACACGTAGACGATTTTCTACAATGGGCAAAAAAAAAAAGGTTGATAATTACTTAAGGGGTAAAGTGACACATATATTGTCGTCTTATCTTTTTCGTAAGGAATAACTCGCGGAGTTTGTCGGCGTCGTTCTTAACCACGCCCGGTATGTGCTGGTAACGGGAAGTGACTAACTTTAAAAAACTAATTTCAGAAGTACGCACTTAACCGTGAACAGTCGACAGATACTTTAACCACCAAGTCCCACTGTATGTTATCGTGTAGGCCCCTACATAAACACACAGGAAGGTTGATTTTTGTTCGGGCGAGTCTCGTTGACCAAATGACCTTCTGTGTGGGTAACTGATTCGTAATCCGTGCTTCTGGTCTCGGTTGTGATTGGGCTATGTTACTAATACGAAGCCTTTAATGCGTTGGTTGTGGCAACGAATGAAACGTGTTGTGCTGACCTAAGGGGAATCCCTAGTATTTTTTTTAACGCTTCGAGGTCATGGGTAATCTACGTCGTTCGCGAATCAACTGTGCATATGGCCCTCGCAGATGAACATTTAATAAGTACTATGAGAGTTCTATCAAGCCAAGATATTTCACTATATTTTGAACATTATTCAGCCAAGAAGAAATGCCAACCTCTAGTAGTACTTTATATAATATGACTCTATAATTCCACGATTTGTTTTCTACTTTTTTGTATGTGTGTACGTACCACATTCCTTTGTGTAAGTTTAAAATATAATGGTATTTTAACTACACACACACATACGTACATGTGTATATATATATATATATATAATATTTCTTTCCGTAATGCGCCCCGTTTCCGTGACCTGTAATAAACATAATCATGGTGGTTTTGTTGACGCCAAGGAATTAATGTGACAAAGGCAGAATTATTATTTGCCAACAATTTTTTGAAAGAAATTAGAAATGATTTCTGACTATCATACGTATATTTCAGTTTGAAATGTCAGATGTGAGATGTCATGTCGGGTTTGACATCGACAGTAAATTCCATGCCTGTAGCGCTGAAGTGGGACTACAAACAAATACGAAATTANGACTATCATACGTATATTTCAGTTTGAAATGTCAGATGTGAGATGTCATGTCGGGTTTGACATCGACAGTAAATTCAATGCCTGTAGCGCTGAAGTGGGACTACAAACAAATACGAAATTAATCAAATCTCTTTCACTGTAATCATACTATTATTCAAACAAAAATAACAATTTGCTATTGTTGTCTACTAATTAACACACACTCTGAACTCTCAGCGGCGCTGAAGAGTCGTATATGGAACTGTGATTGCGAACGAGCGCTCAGTGTGTTACGATGACCTACAATTTGGCGCTGAGAGCGCTAAATGCGGCATGCAGACCACGTCTCTAATGTTTTTACATGTATGCTTTGAAGCTGAAAATACTTTAAAACTAAATATTTATTTGCCTCAGTTGCTTGTCTTCCACGAACTTTCAATTTGTATTAATTTCTGGATACAACTAATTTTTTCAAGCACAAGGCACTGTCAAATTTAAGAATATTACATGCACTTATTTATTTCACTTATTAACATAAAAACCTATTAAAATATTTATCTTAATCGATTAGTTACTAATCGATTGATCGTTATGTAATTGCAACGTTTCGATTCAACCAATTAGTCATAAACAGATCTTCCAGCTTTCGACGCCCGTCCCTTGTCCCACATGCATAGTTTATTCGTGTTCGAGACAAAACATGACCTTTCACTTAAAATATCAACTTTCTTATAACAATCATTGTAAGGCCAGGTGAAAGCTGAGTAATTTTGGATTCGCATCCAAAACTGTTACCAAAGATAATATTCAAGCGCAGGTTCTACTCTGACTCGACTACATAACCAAACACCTTAGAGTCAGCCGTATTCATAGTCGTTTCTCAGATCTCGTCTTGAGATCGCGTCAGGTGACACAATCTTGAGATGAGATTTTAGTCTTCAGACTCACGCGATTTAATAGCCCAGTTCTCTAGTCGTACTTCGCTTTAATTAGTTTCAAGTTTCTCTTCTCAGGTGATATTAGATTGTGAGATACGTTTTTTTATAAACAGCCTCGCAAAGGCCACGGCTTTTTTTTTCCTGCCGATGCGCACATGTCTGCAGCTACGATCAACTGTTTCTTGTGTTTTGGTATATATTTTTTTCTCGTTTCTCGTGCCGAAACGCATTTCAGAAAAAATTAAAAAATTACAGTGTTCAATGAACATTAAAAAATTCTACATGTTTAATACAAGGACATATTTAAAAGTCGTGCGAGGCTGTAACCAAAGATATTAAATAACACGTAAAACAGTGCACAAATTTGAGTCTCTAAGTGACCTGCGGGCATCAATGATGTGAAACGAGGCTGTCTCGAGAGTCGACTATTCAATCGTAAAACCAAATCTCAAGACACGAAATCGTGCAAAACACTCAGCTGAGAAATTACTTCTTCACGAGTCTCAAAACTAGTCTCGAGTGCTGATACACGACTATTAATAAGGGCCTCAGTGATGTAAAGTATTTGATACAGTTACGCATACGGGGGCGTAGCGTCTGGACTCGGCAGCCAACACGCACGTGAGCCGCGCCAGAAAACACATTTCTCGGCGCGATCTTCGCAGACACTTGGCGCGACCACCTGCTCGCCTTGACCTTCCCCCGCCATATTGGATTCTTGGTTTTTCTAGCTCGTTTATGTTTTAAAAAAGAAAATTCCGAAATTACCTATATACCCACGTGGCTATTGACTTCACACAGCAATACACGCATAACCACTTCATACTCATAATTATGTACGTCACAATATTAATTCTGCTAAAATTTGGCAATACCAATCACACCGTACGTTGATTTGGCGAATTATCAATTGCATGTAAATTGTGTTCGTTTCCCAATACATTTCGGAACCACACTTTTAAAATAAATTTACTTCTCTCTGTGATACAGTTTTTACACGGGGACGCAGTCAATTTTGAGCAGCACGATAGAGCGCCGTTGAACAGAACAGTCGCGAAATATTCAAAAGGCAGCTACGATGACATGTTTAGTTAAAGTTACAATTCCGCGTCGTAGAGTTAGTTAGGCCACGACTGTGTTCACTTGGAAGACATCAAGACCCCCGACTGGACTCCGCTGGAAGTCGTTATTTACTGTTCGCTCAGACGGAGTGGCATTGTGTTGGCAGTGGCTAACTTCGCGTGTTGGAGAATACCCGAGGGCTGCCCTCTCCACGGGACAGACCGATGCAGTGAGCAGCAGTACGGTTCTTGTACCGACCTGCACACGCAGCACGAGTCGGGCCGAATCACAGCGTTGCTCTGAGGTAATGGATCATCAAGTTGGTTGCCGACTCGCTTTGTCCGGAGACAAAGAAACGAGCTGCGTTGACAACCTTGCGAGCGAATGAAGAGATTTTGGCGGCTCTTAACACCGTGGTCTTGAGAGCCGGCGAGGGTGAAGCGAAGTGAGTTTGTTTGCAAGGGCGGGCGAAGCGGGAGATCCCCGAGCGGCATCGCCCCGGCACGATCCCCACGCGCGCAAATCCGGGAGCGACCCCCGCAGGAANGAGCGACCCCCGCAGGCAATCGGACTCGGTTCGCCTTGGTGGGCGGTGGGTGAGTGATCTAGCCACTGCGACCCGTGGCCCCTCGACCACTTTGCGGCACGCCTTGGGCGATACCAGCGCACCTGCTATGTCAATCCCGCGCCGCACATGCGGGGCTCGGCTGAAGAGGCGAGGCCACTTGCTTGCTATAGTGCATCCACGGTTACTTCCAACTTTTCCGAAGATCTGCTTAAGTTCTGCGCCCAGAAGATTCCTGCGTCTCATACCGACGAAGCTTATCTGATTCTAGAAAATTCCACCGAATGGACAACGCACCGCATTCGTGCGCACTCAGTGTAATAATATTTTCCATTAGGACTATTTATTACTAGGCACTACCAACATAGCTATTTTCTCCCTGTTTTATTCACATTAATTATAAATTAAGCATTATAATTTATAGAGAAAATATATGTAAAAGTTAAAATTAACCAAAAACAAGGTTCTTACGTTGACATATGTATAAAAAGTCTTGTGATACGTGACATACTTATGAAACAACAAAACACTTTCGTACATGGTGTGATTTTTCAAAGATCTATTTCGAAAAGTGTGAAGAAACCGCGAATAGACTAAAGTTCGTCCCGGCCGTCTGTACTTGATCCATCTCAAGATGGCGGCGGCATGGACGAAGCCAAGGCCGTTGGCTTGTATGCTGTTCACGTTAGAGTAAACTCTTTGGAAAAAAAAAATCGCTGCCCACAGCTACATCACAGAGTAGCTAGGAAACGTCGGCGTGCATCGCGAACTGCAGTAACACGCACGCCAGTGAAACAGCCTCGCCGGCCAGCAATATGGTGGAGCGTCGTTCACCTGTCGCCTCCCGGAGACTTGCTTGCCAGGCGGCAGGCCGACCAATAAGGAGTGTTTCACAACGTGTAGTGGCCAGTCATGCCCAAAGGCCCGTGCCAGCAGCTTCGCGTGACCAACGAACGAGAGAGTGCACTTGCGTCAGACGAACCGCCACGCCATCTCGCTTGCGTGTACTAGCATATTCTGCAACTGTGTGTGTATATATATATATATATATATATACTGCAGTACACGCTGACGTGCTGACTTCTTGTTAAGTTCGCAGCGAATCGATAGCAATACTAGCACTTCAAATTGTATCGCGAGTGTAATGTTTTAATTTACGACCACTCGAGATAGTATTTATTCTCTTATACAGGCTGATTCTAAAATCATGGGACAAACATTGAGGGGTGGTAGAGCTCACTAAAACAAACAATTATTGTATAGAAACAATGGGCGGGAGTGACGCGTTGAGGCACAATCACAAAAACATAACACTATAACGGAAACATAAAATGTTCATTAGCAGCATACTTAACGAATGATTCCGTACAGCAAATGTTAAAACAGTTGCTGGAAATGCATCCACCAACAGTCACGCATGCCTGGCGACCTCTACATATGGCGTGATTGGCTGACAATGGTGGCGTGCGTGAAATACCCGGCGTATTTGAATCTGCTCGCCAATCACTCCACCCACGCTACCAAGCTTGCATTACTGTCGGTGGTAGCAATTTTAAGCAATTATTATAAACATTGCTGTAAAAAGGCATTTAGCGGCGACGTTGTAAATAAACAATGTGTTGCATTTCATGTGTTATTGTTGTGTTATTCCTATACAATCTATACAATAATTGTTTGTTTTATTGAGCTCTACCACCCCTCAATGTTTGTCCCGTGATTTTAAGAATCACCCAGTATATGCTGCTCACGGTTACTTCCAACTTTCCTGAAGCCCTGCCTAAGTTCTACTTCCTGGATATTCCTCCGCCTAATGAAAAAACATAGTATAGAAAATTACACCAAAGGGACAACGCACCAGATTCGTGCGCACTCGATGTAATATTATTTTACGTAAGAACTATGTCGTACTAGGTGTTACCAACACAGTTTTTTTCTCCCTGTTGTTATTCATATTAAGAATAAATGAAATATTATAATTTATAGTTACAATATAAGTAAAAGTTCAATTTAAGTAAAAATAATGTACTTTTACGTCAACACATGTATATAAGGTTTGTAATACGTGACACATTTAGGATACAACCAAACACGCCATACGTATATAGGGTGATTTTTCAAAGGTTTGATTCAAGAAGTTTGAAGAAACCGTGAATAAACTATATTCCTTGTGTTACGCTTTTTAGAGTATGAATTTGCATATTAGTAGCACATTTATATTCCTAACAATTCCACGATTTTATTTGGCTGGCACATGTATAAAGTCATGATGCCCATGACAGTGTTAATTTTATATATGCAAAAAGGATACAAAACGGGAAGAAAAAGTGTATCCTAAACAAGGATTTCATTAGTGCTAAATTAACCGTGGCGTCAGAAAATAGTTCCGACGGTATTTTTGAATTTTTAAGTTCAAGTGTATTAAATTAATTTTTAAATGCAACTTTAATAAACTTTGATATTAAAATGCTCTGAGCACATGCAAGATTATACATTGGAGAGCAAAAAACTAGTATAGGCGTGTGTATACAAATAACAGAGGTATGGAACCAATCAGAGTAACGCGATGCGGTCGGCAGCGCCTATATAAGACAACAAGCTTCTGGCAAAGTTGCTAGATCGGTTACTGCTGCTACAATGGCAGGTTATCAACATTTAAGTGAGTTTGAACGTGGTGTTACAGTCGGCGCACGAGAGATGGGACAGAGAATCTCCGAGGTAGCGATAACATTTGGATTTTCGCGTACGACCATTTCACGAGTCTACCGTGAATATCGGGAATCCGGTAAAACATTAAATCTTCGACATCGCTGCGGCCGGAAAAAGATCGTGAACGAACGGGACAAACGATGACTGACGAGAATCATTAAACGTGACAGACGTGCAACCCTTTCTCAAATTGGCGCAGATTTCAATGCTGGGGTATCAACAAGTGCCAGCGTGCGAACTATTCAACGGGCCATCATTGATATGGGCTTTCGGAGCCGAAGGCCCACTCGTGTACCGTTGTTGACTGCACGACACAAAGCTTTACGCCTCGCCTGGGCCCGCCAACACCGCCATTGGACTGTTGATGACTGGAAACACGTTGCCCGGTCTGACGAGTCTGGTTTCCTATTGTATCGGGCGGATGGACGTGTACGGGTATGGAGACATCCTCATGAATCCATGGACCCTTAATGTCAACAGGGGACTGTTCAAGCTGGTTGAGGCTTTGTCATGGTATGGGGCGTGTGCAGTTGGCGTGAAATGGGATCCCTGAGACGTCTTGATACGACTCTGACAGGTGACATATACGTAAGCATCCTGTCCGATCACCTGCACCCATTCATGTCCATTGTGCATTCCGACGGACGTGGACAATTCCAGCAGAACAATGCGACACCCCACACGCCGAGAGTTGCTACCGAGTGGCTCCAGGAACACTCTTCTGACTTTAGACACTTCCATTGGCCACCTAAATCACCAGGCATGGGCATTATTGAGCATATCTGGGATGCCTTCCAACGTGCTGTTCAGAAGAGATCTCCACCGCCTCGCACTGCTATGGATTTGTGGACTGCCCTGCAGGATGTATGGTGTGAATTGCCTCCTGCATACCTTCAGACATTAGTTGAGTCCATACCACTTCGTCTTGCGGCACTTCTGCGTGCTCGCGGCGGCACTACACGATATTAGGCAGGTGTACCAGTTTTTTTGGCACTTCAGTGTATATGTTTGCTGCTTGGTAATATTTACATTAGGAGTAAAAACTCAAGTTACCAATGTTGTTGAAGATGGCGGCCACAGCGGGTCGGGCTGAAGTGTCACCATGTGTCAACAAATATAAACAGGAAAGTATTTACAAAACAGGCAGAAAAGATTTATGGTTTATATATTTCCTGTGCTACAAATACATAAGTAAAATAAAAATTGCAGCTATAATATGAAAGCAAAAGGTGCGTGATTTTGACAGGTTTGAAAATGGGACATTTTTGACGCGACTTTCACAAAAAAAAATTTCTATATAAAATAATTTTTGAAAAAAATAATTTACTCATTTTTTTTTGTTATATGTAAAATTCAGTAATTACATTTTATAAAAAATATATTAAACAAAACAATCGGCAAGATGTGTTAACATAGCAACATTCCTTCAGAAATTTCACGTAGAATACTTTTTGTTTGTAATAGTTATCGTTAAAATGAACGCAATGAGAAGGAATTTCGTTTAACATTGGTTTCCCATTTGAAGTTCGCGGCTCGGCTTGGTAGGCAGGGCCGTTAAGTAATCCCAAACTTTAATTTTTGGATATTTGCAGGTGTCCAGAGAAGGATTTGGTTTCACGAATGGATCATATGTAAACGGATCATAAGTTAGAGTCAGGCGCCACCCTAGGACTTATCACAGGATTTCAAGTTGGAGCTTGGGACAGGTACGGACATCTCCAGGTAGAACTTATCGTAGAAACATACTACTTGTGCGCTTCCTTTCTGATATCGTTGCGCACAGAGATGTCACAACATGAACGAATGTAAACATGTTCTATTCTCCGTCCTCCTTGCTACTGTGCACGACTTGGGAACCGACGCAGGCCGCAAGTACCTAGTCCAAGTCGCTAACAAGAGTTCGTTATAACGGCCATGGTGCTTCACCAGCACGCGTGGTCCACAGACTTATCTCCTTCCTCACACCGCAAAGTACAGGTCTCTCTCGCTCTCTCAGCAGCCCAGCCACAGCTCTGCTCATGGCCGGCTGTTCTGTACCTATCATCCCCGAGACTACCTGGAGCGCTTCCAAGCATCGCATCATCAGATACGCAGACCATCCGTGCGTTTATCCCGCGCTCTCCGACGCACGATGGACCCGAGTGAGGCGAGACGTGGAGTGAGTGTAGGGTAGGGTGCTCATTCTAGCTGCGCGGTACCTACAACTTTGGACTGCTTTCCTGCCAACAGCTCTATCAAAAACAACCATCATCTCCAAATTGTCAGGAACCAGAATGAAAATAGTGAAGGTTTTTCCCTGTCTTTTGTTGTTGCTATGAATATCTCTATTGAAAAAAATTAATAAATGGCGTGTGGGGAGTGCACCCTGGGCAAGGCAACACCCTCCGAGTGACGGTCTTTCCAGCTGGGACCCGTGGGTGACCGTCATCCCCGGGCATGACAGAAATGAGACTCTAGAATGGAGCGGCGCTGGAATGCAAGGGTGGGGGAAACGGGAGTACCCCGAGAAAATCCGCCGGCAAGCGGCATCGTCCAGCACGATTCCCACATGCAAAGATCCGGGAGTGAATCTCTATTGAATTTCAGGTTGATGTTGCTGTGTATAAGTCCATGCGTAAGCTTGTACATAAAGATGCGAAATAATGTAGATTTGAGTTCTTCCATATGTCGGATAGCAGCTATAATAGAAAGAAATTTCGTTATGGTAAGCGGCTGAAAACCATACATGGCTTTTATCGCTCTATTCTGCAGTGGGATTAGTTCACTGACTGTCGTGTTCCTACAGATAGACAGCATGTAGGATAGATGAGAGTGTATCAACGAGAAATGTATGTTGTTATTTAAGCTGCAGCAGGTAATATTCTACTTGCTCTGTACGGTACGCCAATACCATGTGCTATTTTCTTACATGCATGTTCTCTATGTTACGTCGTGTATAACTTATTTTGTCACATCAAAGTTTTTTTTTGTACAGCCTCATAGAGGCAATTTAAAAAATATATATAATTAGGGTATATAACACTTTTTGCGTAAACAAGTGCTTTGAGATATTTTTAAGCTTTTTCTAGCCTAGTTTCAACGCAATTAGAATATATTGAAGAGTTAGGCAAAGTATTTTATTAATATAAAAGGGTGGGTCTGTTGAAAATTTAAATGTAAACAAACTCGTTCGTCACTGTTAACCATGTGTCTTTGACAGCTGTATTATTGATGGGCGAATAAATGTTGGGCACATTGTAAAATTTTATAGACGTCTTGAAGTAGCTGTTGGCATCTTCTTTCAGTGTGAATTATCTCATTTGTGTACGAAAGATGGTTTTCAGTAAAATTATGACTTAAACTTGTATTTATGCAAAAATTATGCGCTCAGTGGTTTTTTTTTGTTTGCTAGGAAAGAGGAATCACTGATAATGTCTGAAAATTGAACAGTATGTGATACAAATAAGAAATAACTAATTAGTTTGTGTCCAAACGGCCTTATATGACGGTCGTTTGTTAACACGCAGTGAACAAACGTGAAGATGCGTGCAGTTCGACGGCGACCAGTCTTGTTGTTTAGCAACAGGCGCTGCTGTGGTGGAGACGGCGACCAGTCTTGTTGTTTAGCAACAGGCGCTGCTGTGGTGGAGACGGCGACCAGTCTTGTTGTTTAGCAACAGGCGCTGCTGTGGTGGAGACGGCGACCAGTCTTGTTGTTTAGCAACAGGCGCTGCTGTGGTGGAGACGGCGACCAGTCTTGTTGTTTAGCAACAGGCGCTGCTGTGGTGGAGACGGCGACGGGCCCACTAAGTCGGACTAGGAGGGGGGAAGCATATCATGGTTCTCTTTTCCTTCCTCTGTACCAAGTTGCATGGACAACTAAGTCCAATCCAAGGTTAACAAAAGACACTTTTTACGCCTGCCGAAAATAAAACCCGGGACCTTAACGCCAACCAGCAGATTTAGGATCATCTACTTAGATAACAATTATTGAAATGTGTCGTTAAAAATATGTCCATATTTTTATTTATTTGTTTAATTTAATGTTTATAAACTGATTAACTTTTAATTTTAATTGTTATATAATGACTAAAGTTAATTTTTATTAGTTTCGATTTTGCCTAGAGGCCAAATTTGGATCCCGTAGCACAATATTTTTGTGTGAAACAGTTATCTTTAATATTTATCCGTTGAGAAGGAATTTCTTTCAAATTTATTCTCCCTTTAAATCTCCGTGGCTGCAAATTTGGTAAGTATATGTCACTCAGGAGCGTTGAATAAGTTTTCAATATTTGTTTTATTAAAGCTCTGCTCACCGTTTGGCAACCTAGATAGATAACAGCCGTGGCGTTAATAATAAAATTTGTAAAAATAAATGAAACGTTAACCTGGAGTAATCTAGGAGAGGCCCAAACCCAGATTGCTATAATCCAACAACCATTTTGATTAATATAAATTGTGACTTTTTTCGTGCTACAAATTAACTGACAATTATTCTTATTTAGTGGTAAAAAGCAAATGCAGACACAACAGAAAAAAAATTAACTTGCTGTTTATTTATTCTGAAAATAGGAAACACAACTTCAGGTGGTATTTCGTAATCCGGCAAGTTGTACCGCTATGCCAAAGCNCGGCTGGGAGTCACTTATGAAAAAGTGTAACGCTCGGTAACGTTACGATGAGTCACCGAACGAGAGAGAGGCCCGCCGAATGCCTTGCGTCTCTCTCCCACTCAACTATGATCGGTCTGCCGCGCGCGCAGCACTACGTTGTCACGTAAAATCTTCGCCCGTAAAACCGACTTTACAGGCAACCATTTTTTTTAAACTTTGCTCTTGTGGGTAACGTATAGAGTTGTATTCTGAATTTCAGCAGTAGGGCCTTCTTCTGTTGTAGAAACGTAACAACGCCATCCATGTCGCGTCCTTGCGACATGGATGGTGCTTCCACTCTTTCAAGTTCCGCGACACGTATTTCCAGCACTAGAAGATTTCGCCAAATTTTTTGGCGAAACAATTACTATTGAATGTATTCGTATTAATTCGCTGTTAGCTGAGCTATTTTGTGCAGCTCTTAAAGCTGATATCACCCGCCGTGTTGAATTTGCCCTTTTTGTGCCACGACTTTCTTTTCTATGAAATAACTAAATACTCCTTATTATTGGGTGTTTTAATTTTACAAATGCCTTCAAATGTGGTTTTCAAATGTTACCCACGCGTTATCCGGCAATTACGGAACAGCAATAATATATTGACAACTAATAGTGTTGTTGCACTAATTACGTTATAATTACTTGACAAAAGTAAAGAATTTATGTTTGTTCTACAGCGTAATGTATATTGCCAGAATGGCGTAGGTGTTTAAAAAAAAGGGTCCCTAAATTACTGAAATAATCTAGAAACTAGTAATTGAATATTTGCGTGTGAGGTCAAGCCTTAAAATATTTTGTTTGCGTACAATGTGATATAAGCCTCATTCTGCAAATTGTATTTAACAGTAAGTACTGGTGACGTAATATTACATCTTCTGAATCCAACGGACTTAAAACGGAGTTTGCCGTAACGTAACGACGTCCAAATTTCTTGAAGCCGTTGTCGACGTAATATTTCCTCGCCAGAAGTTTACATGAAGTGCAGTTGCAAAGTAATAACTTTTCGGCAGCACTCAAAGTGTAGATTACTCAAATGTACACTTTGGATTGCATACTACTGTATGTCACTTAGGAGAGAACATTTCTCCGGGAAATTGACAAATCGCCATTATATAGGCTGACATCCGGCTCGGAGTGAACGTTGCACAGGACGATCGTACGTGAGAATACAGAGATTAACGCGACTGGTGTTTATGCTGTGGTGTTTATAAGCTTGTCTTGGCATGTCTGCAAATCTGTACTGCACTTAAGCCCCCCGTCTACCTGGAACTTTTCCCCACGTTTAGGCCGAGAAGCGCGGGAGCGATAAGGGCGACACTGCCGCGCGCATCAAGTACGCCATCGCCGCTAAGCGCAAGGCTCTGAACTGGCGTGCAGTGTTCTCGTCGTGCTGCGTGTACCTATGGGACTTTCAGCGGTGACCATATTATTTTATTAGTGGGAAGTCTTTAGGAAGGTTCAGTGCAGGCCCCTATAGTAGTTTTGTATGTATCTGATGCGTGCATTTTGAGCTACAGCGCCTTGGAAAGGCCGTTTTTAGCGGTTTTGGAGTACTCTGAATTGATGTTTCTAACGTACGTGATATTTTGAAAGTACTTAACAGCTCTCGTCTGAAGTGTGTGTTCTTTTCGTAGATCAGCACGTTGGACGCACGCTTAATAGTTTCGTTGGAAAACGTGTATTTGGAACACTCTGCAACGCAGTTCAAGCGCCAGGTAGACGGGCGCCTTAAAGTGATAGTATAGTTTCAGTAATGTTCACTTAAAAATATTTTACAATTTAACTGATTATAAGTGAAATTAATTATTATGTGATCAGGTTGATTAGGTTTTAAATAAATTAAGAATGTCCTAAATAATGCAGTCTTAGCAAAGTCAGTGAATCTGTAGGTAGATGCAGAATACGTCATGTTTTAATGAAGAGTCGTGAATGGCCGTGCACATGCAAGTGTTCGTATGTTGTAATAAGGGAAGGTTATTAAAGCGGCCAAACGAGCCCCAGAGCACGTGATGTGAGTACGGTAAACAAGAGTCTCCGAGGCGGCGACCCAGATGTGGAACCGATCCCGGGAGCAAGGCCTCGCACGGCGCGCTGGAATGCCTGGAAATCCGGGTGAAGTGGCGGCGGCATGATCAAGGTTTCTGGCCCGCCGCTCAAAGGAAGCGGAATACGGCAGGTGGCTTCCACTTCCTCTCTGCCCGTATCTGGAGCGGTCTCGGCCCCGCCCGTCGTCTCGCACTTCTCCTCAGAGCTTCTTCATCCCCGTCGTTTAATCCACCCGCAACGTTGAGACAGGCAGAGCTTATGGTGTTTGTCTGCAGTCCTTTCAAATTAAGCACAGTCAAATAAATGATATAGTATATTCGCGGTTTATTCACACTTTTCGAATTAAACCTTTGAAAAATCACACCGTGTATGACTTGTTTAGTTATTTCCTAAATAAGCTATGTATCACAACTGTTTTGTAGTAACATAAAACTTCTTATTTTTTCGTTAATTAGAAGTTTCACCTTTACTTTATTTATAAATTGTAATATTTAATTTATAATAAAAGTGAACAAAAACAGTGAAAAAAACATGTGTGTTGGTAGCGCCTAGTAATAAATAGTTCTCATGCAAAATACTATTACAACTGAGTGCGAACGAATTCGATGCGAAGTCCTTTGGTGTACTTTTATGGACTTAGTTAAGCTTAGTTTCCACGAGGCGGAGGAATATCCTAGAAGTAGAACTTTAGCAGGTCTTCAGAAAAGTGTGAAGTAACCGCGAATGGATTATAGTTTACATCTGCATGTATAACGCTGAAAGTGTGTACCTGTTTACGCTGTTAAAAGTTCCAAAGATGTTCAACGCTCCTCTCACCAACTATCGCGATAAACATGACTTTTCTTTTTTTTGCCAAAATATCATTCCTACCATGTTAAACTTTCATTTTTTGAGACTTATTTCGAATACGGGGTTCTTCGGATGCCGAAATAACACAAACTTCTTGCTCACAGCACAACCGTTTAAGCTAGAAAAATTTTCGGCAAAGTTGAAACTTGTTTTCCGTTATTTTACTTGTCTGAAGAAAATGGAGGAAATGTTATAATTTAGCATCTACCCACGTTGCATGCAGCGAAGAACTTAGAAACTCTCTAGTTTTGTGTAAACGTCCGTCAAGTCTGCAGATAATTACTTAAATGCTTGTAAGTTAGTAAAAAACTCAGGTATTTAAAGTGTGTTTTTTAAAATTGGTTTAAATCTGGATCACACGAAGTAATGCCATACGTTAGGGTCGAGAGTAAGTCACAGTGGACAGGAAATGCACCTAATGAACGTATTAACAATTTTTCCATCAGCCTGTCTTTAAAAACTTCTAAAGAGTAAGCTATCAACGTCTGTGTTCGGTACACTGCGCCACTGCAGTATTTCAAGAGAGGGGAGAATATAAGGAGTAATGGACACCGTTAAGTTCCTTTGCGTGCACGTATAACTTAAAGCGATGACAGAGCTACCCTTTGTCGAGCCAGGATGATAACAGTATAATGATTATGGGCATTCTGGCGTAACAGGATCCGGGATCGGAAATCGGGGCTGTTCGTGCTCTGTCATCCCGGTCCCCCGGCGGCTATTTTTCCCTCAAAATTTCAATTTTTACCCACAAAATCGACTACATTTCTCTCGACATTTCCCTTTTCCCCTCAAAATTTCCCTTCTTTCCCCTCAAAATTTCTTGTTTTTCCCCCCAAAAAAGCACCGATTCCCCCCAGTTGCAAAAACGGTCCCTTGAAAGGCACTTTTCGATCCATAGGAAGGATTTGGGAAGGGGCGGGAGTCGTTTTCGAGGGCAGAGCAGTGGCGGCCGTATTGGTTTTATAGACATATATTATGTCAAATTGATACACAGGATCCAGGATCGGAGCTGACCGTCAGCCATTTTGGTTCCGTCAGCCATCTTAGCCACCATATTGATACAGGTGACCTTGACCCGATTACATTTAATAACCTTGAAAACACAAACAACAAATATGGCCGCCACTGCTCTGCCTTAGAAAACGATCCCCCCAAATCATCCCGAATTGGCTGAAAATTGCCTTTCCGGGGGTAGTTTGTGCAGCCGGGGGATCGGTACTTTTTTGAGGGGAAACGGTAAATTTTGAGGGAAACAGAGAAATGTTTAGGGAAAAGAGGAAATTTTTTAGGGGAATTGAATAAATTTTGAAAGGGAAAAGAGAAATTTGTAAGGAAAATGGCCGCTGGCCGACCGGAATGACAAAGCATGAACAGATCTGATGCTCCGAGCCCCGAGCTCGTTGCTGCGCCAAAACATACTATATTATTCTACTAGCATGTGTAAGGAATTCTACTTGTAACTTCGTGTCACCGACTGCGAAGCTTCAGTCATCTTGGTCGTCATCACTATATAAGCCCTTGTTTTAAATGCATTTCGTGTAGGAGGAAGCCGCTGGTTGGNACATGTGGGACGATGCCGCTGGTCGGCGGGTTTCCTCGAGGATATCCCGTGCTCCCCTCCCTTTCATTCTGGCGCTGCTCCTTGCTCGCCTCACTTCCTTCTCATCAGCTCTCAAGACCTCGATGCTAAGTAAGAGCCGTTCAAATCTCTCCACTGCACATTTAAATGTATTTCAAGAAATCAGTTTACATGATTTGAATTATTTACCTGTTGTGTATATTAATTTTGCTTGTCACAGCGGGTTTATGTTCCCTGCTATCGAACTAATACTGTTCTGTTAGTCAGCGCGGCCAGAAGTGATTCAGACGAACAGAGGCAACAGGTGAGTGGAGGCCCGTGTAGGCGAGGCCGAAGGGCGGTCGATAGTTGACCAGCACACAGTGTGGGTGGGAGCGGTTGGTGGAGGGGAAGGGGGATGATGTCAACATGTGCTGCCGCAAATCCCCGTTGAGTCACCGATAGACACACATCACTCACTGGCTGATACACCGGCCCTGCGAGTATCACAACTGTCGTCTGCTGACGCGATCAGCGGTCTTATCATCGAACTTTTAACTTTTTAAATAAAATAAAGACATTTACCGCCTAACTGTCTTTACGAGGTGAAATAGTATTATGTAACTTAAATGTCGCTGTGCAGTCTTTCGTATTCCTCGTGACTGTCTTTACATGAAGACAGACCAACAGGGTGTATTCATATGAAAACAGTGTAATGAAAATTAATGAAAATTGTTATTTGGAGATGTATTAAGAAATAAATTCCATTCTAAATAAGAAACATGAATATGGTTTATCTCATAACACAGCATTGGCAGACGCACACAGCAACTAAGAAGTGTTGTGGGGGAGGGGGGGGGAGGTGTGGGTGTCTCCTAGCATCGTGGTCTTGAGAGCCGATGAGGGTGAAGCGAGGTGAGTATGGAGCAACGCCGGAATGCAAGGAGATCCCCGAGAAAATCCGCCAATATAGCCCGATACTATTCCAACGTGCGAAAATCCGGGAGCGACCCTGCCGGGAATTGTGAAAACTATTGGATGTCAACCCCTAAAATTATTTATGCCAGTTTTCCTCTGGATTAACAGTAGGAAAAAAAAACATAACAAAAGCAAAGTCACGCAGACAAAACCTTAGCAAAGATGGGGTTCCTAGATTTGTTACAGTTTGTGTTCTTTCGAGAACATTCTGTTTACGGGGTAGCCGTTACATGAATTCTTAGCTTTTCGTTGTGTTTATGTGCTTTGACGAATGTTTTTTATGCTGGCAATAAAAGCGCGACATGTTTAAAATTTGTCGTTCAAAATAAGGGTTCAACGCAATACATGAAAATGTCGCCTGCCTCTCCATTTAGTTGCTCTGTGTTCGGGTACGCATTCAGTAGACCCTAGAACCTAGAGAAGTGTAATTTACCACGCGATTGCCCGAAAAAAAACAATTGCTTGTTTGTCGGTTATATTTGCACTTGAATGGTCGCGCTGGCTGAAGAGAGAGTGCGGCAAAAACTGCGCTCTGTGCGCGCCTTTCTCAGTGCAATCCGCAATTGGGACATGGGAAACCACTGATTGGTTGTAAGATGTTGTAAGTCGTGCCCTTGGCAACCCGCACGCACTTGTCTACGGATCACCGTTTTCAAGTAAACGCTCTGCAAGTCAGGCGCTCTGATAATACGAATGGCGCTGTTTATGTTTCCCATCGTGTGCGTCAGTAGTACAGCTAGGTCAGGGGGAGACAGGGGGGTGTACATTATACCTCTCTGAAGTTAAGAAAGGGCGCCAGAGCGAGGAATTCATGCTTAGAGATAGAAAGAATTACGTTACTTCCCCTGGCAGGCAAGCAATATGCACCGCACATATTTCAGTTTGTCCACCATCAACTTCAACGCACAGGTTACGTCGTTATTACCCCTAGTTTGCCGCTAGGGAATCCACCGTGATACGATTACTTCCAACTTTTCTGTCACCCTGCTAAAGTTCTACTTCCAGGATATTCCATCGCCTCATGCAAACAAAGCTTAGACAACTACACCAGGGGGGGCCAACGCACCGTATTCGTGCGCGCTGAATGTAATAATATGTTGCATACGAACTTTTTCTTACTAGGAATTACCAACACACCTATTTTCCCTCTCTCTTTATTCATATTATTTATGATTGAAACATTATAATTTGTAGAAAAAATATACGTGAATGTTTAATTTTACCAAAAATAAGGTAATTTAATGTTAACACATCTATAAAACGAACACGTCTTACANCTCCTAGCATCGTGGTCTTGAGAGCCGATGAGGGTGAAGCGAGGTGAGTATGGAGCAACGCCGGAATGCAAGGAGATCCCCGAGAAAATCCGCCAATATAGCCCGATACTATTCCAACGTGCGAAAATCCGGGAGCGACCCTGCCGGGAATTGTGAAAACTATTGGATGTCAACCCCTAAAATTATTTATGCCAGTTTTCCTCTGGATTAACAGTAGGAAAAAAAAACATAACAAAAGCAAAGTCACGCAGACAAAACCTTAGCAAAGATGGGGTTCCTAGATTTGTTACAGTTTGTGTTCTTTCGAGAACATTCTGTTTACGGGGTAGCCGTTACATGAATTCTTAGCTTTTCGTTGTGTTTATGTGCTTTGACGAATGTTTTTTATGCTGGCAATAAAAGCGCGACATGTTTAAAATTTGTCGTTCAAAATAAGGGTTCAACGCAATACATGAAAATGTCGCCTGCCTCTCCATTTAGTTGCTCTGTGTTCGGGTACGCATTCAGTAGACCCTAGAACCTAGAGAAGTGTAATTTACCACGCGATTGCNATTTAGTTGCTCTGTGTTCGGGTACGCATTCAGTAGACCCTAGAACCTAGAGAAGTGTAATTTACCACGCGATTGCCCGAAAAAAAACAATTGCTTGTTTGTCGGTTATATTTGCACTTGAATGGTCGCGCTGGCTGAAGAGAGAGTGCGGCAAAAACTGCGCTCTGTGCGCGCCTTTCTCAGTGCAATCCGCAATTGGGACATGGGAAACCACTGATTGGTTGTAAGATGTTGTAAGTCGTGCCCTTGGCAACCCGCACGCACTTGTCTACGGATCACCGTTTTCAAGTAAACGCTCTGCAAGTCAGGCGCTCTGATAATACGAATGGCGCTGTTTATGTTTCCCATCGTGTGCGTCAGTAGTACAGCTAGGTCAGGGGGAGACAGGGGGGTGTACATTATACCTCTCTGAAGTTAAGAAAGGGCGCCAGAGCGAGGAATTCATGCTTAGAGATAGAAAGAATTACGTTACTTCCCCTGGCAGGCAAGCAATATGCACCGCACATATTTCAGTTTGTCCACCATCAACTTCAACGCACAGGTTACGTCGTTATTACCCCTAGTTTGCCGCTAGGGAATCCACCGTGATACGATTACTTCCAACTTTTCTGTCACCCTGCTAAAGTTCTACTTCCAGGATATTCCATCGCCTCATGCAAACAAAGCTTAGACAACTACACCAGGGGGGGCCAACGCACCGTATTCGTGCGCGCTGAATGTAATAATATGTTGCATACGAACTATTTCTTACTAGGAATTACCAACACACCTATTTTCCCTCTCTCTTTATTCATATTATTTATGATTGAAACATTATAATTTGTAGAAAAAATATACGTGAATGTTTAATTTTACCAAAAATAAGGTAATTTAATGTTAACACATCTATAAAACGAACACGTCTTACATGGGGTGGTTTTTTTTTTTCAAAGGTTTGATTCAAAAAGTGCGAATACCGCGAGTAGACTATAGAGAAGTTTGTAGTGTGACAGCTGTCACAGTTGTTGCATGCGTGTTTCAACACACTATGTCGCAAGGAAAGAGAAAATTTCTAGTATTGAAGAAAAATCTTGCATAATATGGAGATTAGAAAATGGTGATTGAAATAAAGATATAGCACAGGAATATGGTGTAGCACACTCAACAGTTTCGACAATTTGGAAGGACAAAGAAAAGATAAAGTCTCTTTTGGGAAAATAATTAGTTAAAAATGAATGCGAGCAAGACTATCCAAGCATGAAGACATTGAAGAAGCTTTACTAAAGTGGTTTAAATAACTTAGAGAGCATACAATGTGCTTTTCACAGGACCTATTTTTTTATATGACCCCTGATAAGACTCCACAAGGCACATGAAGTGCTCAGGAGCTATACTGAACCACGACCGCTGCACAACCTCCCACAATGTACCGTTTTTTTTGTTTAATTTACGTAACAGCTTGTCTCGGAGAATACTGCTCTAAAAAGGGACTAAAGAAATAATGTTTCACGGCGTCATGATAAAATACCATGATATCTAGAGATAATGGAATATCGCGAAAAAAAAAAAATTTGAGCCAACATATCTCCGATAAAAACTCTAGCTAGTATACTCTTTTATGATTGGATGAACAAGGTTTCGACTCGGCTAAGTTATTTGCAGACCAATCACGAACGTTCTGCCTCATAGTATCGGNTATCTCCGATAAAAACTCTAGCTAGTATACTCTTTTATGATTGGATGAACAAGGTTTCGACTCGGCTAAGTTATTTGCAGACCAATCACGAACGTTCTGCCTCATAGTATCGGAATCCTCATTGGCCCAGTGAAATGGGGTAGTAGCTTCATACATGCATGACAGCCAATAAGAAAAGAAAACTGTCGGACATGTGTACAGTACGAGACAAGACTAGCTGGAGCGTGACGTCAGTGGGAAGACGACGGCGGCAGATAGCTTCTTGTTGACGTATCGCAGTCCAGAGTCCAGGAACCTCTTAGCAGCGGACACTGCGCCCCGGGTAACAAATACGCCGCGAGTGCCGATAACGTCCTCGACAACAAGTCAACTTGTCACTCGCTCGTGAAGGCGACTCCATAGTAAACTATTGCCCGCGAAATCAGTGTTAGCGCATGCACGCGTATCTCGATTCAAAAATGTTCTGGGAATACGAAACCTTTGCAGGAAAAGTACAAAAACTTTAACCTACAGACACCAATTTATACTTTTATATACTGTTCACGTTAAATTCAGCACTTTTGGAGTCAGCCTTTGGAAAATATCACTGCTCCTATGTACGTTTATTATAACGGGCGCTCTGACTGGCACTTGCCCAGTAAAGGTGGTAACGACGAACGGAAAAAATAGTTCCGTGACTTAACGCTGATTTAAAAGTGTTGGGTAAACATTTATGAATTCTAAAATAATTTATTTCGCTTTCTGTTTTTTTTAATGTATTTGAGTATAAGAAAGACCTAACTTGTAAAATACTTATTTTTCTAATAATTTTACATTTTTACTTGACCGACGCAGGGATAAAGTGATCAGGCCGATGGCGATGTCAATTTTATATGTTGTGGAATAATACATAGTGTGCATACAAGTAGGTCTTAAGCAGGGCTTTAAAAAGTGCTCAGTTTACCGTTAACAGCATTTTACCTTATTGAATATAGCCAAACAAAAAAATCACATTTAAAATGATTAAAAATAGAATTATTAGGACTTAGTTGCGTAGTTTTCTCGAGGGCAAGGAGAAAAGTTAAAAGTGGCATCTGTAGCTTAATCCGTTGGCATACATCGCGTGTAATAATACCCTACTGTTACCTGTCTAATTCGCGAGAAATTCAGCTTCCCGGTAATGCATATCGCAGTCTTGGGAGAGCCCGCGGCAGTGTTTCCTTGTAACTAGACGTGACCTTGAGACATTTGGGTTTTCCTTAAGACGCCATTTAAGCGTTTCAGAGGCACTCGCAACTTGCCGCCATCTTTTTGACTGCAAGGGGNCAGCATTTTACCTTATTGAATATAGCCAAACAAAAAAATCACATTTAAAATGATTAAAAATAGAATTATTAGGACGTAGTTGCGTAGTTTTCTCGAGGGCAAGGATAAAAGCTAAAAGTGGTGTCTGTAGCTTAATCCGTTGGCATACATCGCGTGTAATAATACCCTACTGTTACCTGTCTAATTCGCGAGAAATTCAGCTTCCCGGTAATGCATATCGTAGTCTTGGGAGAGCCCGCGGCAGTGTTTCCTTATAACTAGACGTGACCTTGAGACATATGGGTTTTCCTTAAGACGCCATTTAAGCGTTTCAGAGGCACTCGCAACTTGCCGCCATCTTTTTGACTGCAAGGGGAGGGGGAGGTATGTCTCCCTCCTTCTCAGTTTTAGAACTTCTCTCACTCCCAGTTTCATTAAGGGAGGGGAGGGGGGCTAGAGGCATCACGAGTGGACTCCACAAGAAAGCAACGCAGATTAACCCCGTGACATGTTATCACGAGTACACTCGTTCACGTCTGGCGTGTTGCAGAATAAGTGAACTCTTGGTCGGTGCTGTGCAAGCCCAGAAGTTAGCACCAATACACATAGTGCCTTTTCTTGAGCGATGCTATTGGTTGCCTCTGACACCCCAGCTATGTTGTAATTGGTTGCTTCCTGTGCCATGGAACCACTGAAAACCCTTTCAATAGTTGTCCGTTCTTACAAGACATTCGTAAATACTCTTCTTTCGCAACATCTGAAACGAAAAATTAATGCGTACGTTAAGGGGTTAAGTGTCATGCTTCATGTATATTTACTAAAAAATTGAGGTCAGTAATAATGATGAATAGTCATGTTTACACTGGTATGGTATATATTTTGTGTTCAAGTTTGGGAATAGAAAACAATGCATGTGTAAATACTGACGTAATTGATTTAATAACTAGATTTCTGTAAGTGGCGCTTTTTTTCAGCAGCTGAAAACGCCAAATTATCTACAAGACCTTTCTCTCCCCTTAACCGAAAAAAATATCCCGACGCGCCTACCCCGTTTACTTCAAGGCCGACTTCATTACAGCTGTAGCAACAGCAAGTAACACGAAGTTGGAGATCATATTGGTTTTATACGGAAGTTGTAGCGGCCCTTAATTGCAATGCGTTCTCTTGATTCAGTCTTCGTAAACGCCCGCGTTCTTAAAGTTCGCGATGAAGCCATTTACTAAGTATAATTTCGAAGAACGCAAAAATTAGCGATAACGCCGTAAATATAACGCAAATATAATTTCTAGCGTGGTATTGTTTTATTGCAAGAACCATGAAGAGATTCGCCTTGAAAGTGCGTGGTTTTACTGCCCGTGAACGCCGGAATGGCATCTTCACGAGTCCAACACTAGCATTTTCATGGTGCCACGATCAATTGGACTAAAAGTCAATCGCCTGTAAAATTAACCTGTAGTGTATCATCTACACATCGCCACTACGCACAGATAACTACTTACGCCTCTCGTCTGAGACGAATGAGCACGAACGAAGTATACTAGCCAATGGAAATACTTATAATAATACAGTATATTTTTACTGGTACAGTTCGGGACGAATGAATTGCGGTGAGTTTTTTAAAATTAAAGATTGAAAACCCTGTTTTTACCGCATTTTAAAGGATACGTGCAATTTTTGAGTACCTGGTTACCTATTTCGATCTGTTGCTCTTCACTGACGGCACGGGACGTGTGTGATGTGTAGGAATGTTGTGAATACCATAAAGCTAAGTCGAAGAAAATTCTACGGTAATTTTTTTATTGTAGCCAGAAGTTCTCGCTGAACTTCCACTTCATTTCTTTTTATCCCACTTCTCCCAATTTCGAGTTCTGAGGAGATTGTCGCTGTTGTAAGTGAGTCTCCCTTGGCGGTTGCGTGGTCTGACCATGCCTGAGTAGTTCCGTGATAGCAGCAAGTTACTGATATAGTAACAAGTTACTGATGTAGCTAATCAGCGCCTACTTTCTCTGACACTAATACTTTCAAGTAATTCTATTAACCTACTTTGTGGCCCACGCGGTTCCGTTTCGTACTTGCAGGTCCAAACGCTCTTCGTGCAGTTGTGTTTCAGCACTCGGATATGACGTATATAAACATTTATCATCAAAGTACCTGCTTATGCTTATGTTGCTCATATCATGGCGATCAGTTCAGTAACTGTAGTCATAGGTTGTTCGCGGTAAACTGAGCACTTTCGAAAGCCCTGCTGAAGATCTACTTGTGAGTACATCGTGTATTCTTCCGCCATATGTAAAATTTACATTGTCATGGGCGTGATCATTTTATCCGTGCGTCATCAAGTAAAACTGTGACATTGTGACATTACTACAATAGTAAATATTTTACAAATTTGTAATTATTACACTTATATGCACTAAAAACACAGAAAGCAAAATAAATAATTGCATTTTTCCTAATCGTTTACCTAACACCTTTAATCCAACGTTAAGTCATGGAACTACTTTCATTTCCGTCGTTACCAACTTTACTGTGCGCATGCCAGCAGTGGCGTGTGGTCAAGTGTTGCAAGGTAAGATGGTGCTTTCTCGGTGCTGTACACACTCGGCGCACGCAGCAGGAACCAGTGTGAAGTCAGGGAGAATGCGGCCACTCACGAGAGAGCGGCGGCGAGGCACCCAGTGTGCTGTGACGTCAACAGCACTACTATGTCGATGTGTAAAATAGCAAGCGATTAGGTACAGCACGTAGCAAAACACAGCTTACCTTGCAACAGTTCACCAAACGCCGCTGCATGCCTGTTACAATGTCTGCAGGTAGGGGCCGTGGCAATTTTTCAAAGGATGATTTCAGAAGTGCTCAAATAACCGTGAACAGCCCATAAACAGTTTCAGTGGTTCACAGAATGGTAAAGTGTGTTAAGCAGGTATTTTGGAACGTCTAAGGAAGAAACAAGTGTGTAATAAACTGCGATCGAGTGAATAATTGTTCAGGACGTGTGGTGTCATTAGAGATGATGGTTTATCGCGGCAAAAGTTGACTGTTTGCTAGGACTCAATGTACTGTACACATGTCCGAAAGTTTTATTTTCTTATTGCCTGTCACGCATGTATGAAGCTACTACCCCATTTCACTGGGCCAATGAGGATTTTTATACTATAATGTAGAACGTTCGTGATTGGTCTGCAAACAACTTAGCCGAGTCAAGACCTTGTGCATCCAATCATAAAAGAATATACTAGCTAGAGTTTTTATCGAAGATATGTTGGCTCAAATTTTTTTTCGCGATATTCCATTACATCTAGATATCATGGTATTATATCATGATGCCGTGAAACATTATTTCTTTAGTCTCTGTATAGAGCAGTGCTCTCCGACACAAGCTGTTACGTAAATTTAAAAAAAAAAAACGGTACATTGTGGGAGGCTGTGCAGTGGTCGTGGTTCAGTATAGCTCCTGAGCACTTCATGTGCCTTGTGGAGTCCATGCCGCACCACTACCGCCATCATCACGGCGAAAGGAGGTGCTACACGCTACCAGGCATGTATCTCTAATTCAACTGCTCATGAGTGTATAACAGTATAACTTGAGCAGACCTTCAGAAAATTTGGGAGTGATCACGAATGCAGCAAGTGAAACTATGTACGTAGTAGTGCGTGGCTGATTGCAGACCAGTAATAGTGCATTATTTATACGCGGGTCATAACGGGCATTTCAGAGGGCGTGGTAAATATATAAATGAACTCCAAATTCGTTAATTGAATTCTACCAATTAATTTTTTAATGCAAATGTACGTAACTAAAAAAAATAGGTAATCCTAGCATATGTTTTTTTTTGTGAGCAACTATTTTTCAATATTGTTGCATTCATTTCGTTATCTTGTGCCGCGATAACGTATAAAAACTTACAGCATCTGAACTAGCGCGGCAAGAACNACTTACAGCATCTGAACTAGCGCGGCAAGAACACATCACGCTGTTAAATTATTTGCTATCATAGTTAGTAAACAAATATGTAAGAATGCCCTTTCTTAGTTTTTCTTTTCTGGGTTCTATGCCGTTGTAAAGCACAGTGCGTTAATTTATCTACCACGCCCCTTTAACGTGCCGGTGTTTCTGCAAAAGCACCCCAAAAGGTACTGATTTCCTCCTCGAGTTCAAAGAGCCTCCTTCACGATCTTTATTTGCGAAGGTCGCTGCACATTCAGGTCTCCCCAGTGCGCCAGCCTTGGGCGATGCGAGTCCCCGCGCTGTGCAGCCAAGCTCGTCACGTGTCGCTGCTGTTTTCAAAACAGGCGGCCATGTTTACTAGCTTCTTCCACGACTGGCCGTCCCTCGCTGCAACGGCCGCGCCGCTGCACGCCTGCCGGTCTTGCGAAAGCCGAAACAAGCCGGGCGGCGGGGTAAACAAGCCTGCCCGCCGTCGGCCTTGCGCCATCGCCTCTCCGGCGCACCACTGACTTCAGTTCAGGCTTCATCACTAGTACTCGAGAACCAAGGAGAGCGCACCACCATCTACTACAATACTCTCTGTGAAGTGATTGTTTGCGTTAATGCGCGTATCTCAGTAAGTAAATGTCCTGTGAATACGAGAGAGGGGCAAAATAGAGAGTTGTGAGAAAGGTATAGAAGGGTTTTGAGGGAGGGCGAGAGAGAGCGAAGTGATTAAGGGAGGGTGTTTGGAGAGAGGAAGGGCGATGGGTTGTGGCGAAGAGGGGGAGTGGCGGAAGAGGAGATGGGGGTGTGAGGGAGGAGAAGTGTTTGAGAGAGGGCGAAAGGTGTGAGAGTTAATTGAGAAGGGTTTAGGGGAAGAGGTGAGTGGTGTGAGGAAGTGTGTGAGAGGGAGAAGGGTTTCAGTGAGGGGGAGAGTGTTGAGGGGGAGGGGGATGGTGAGATATTGGTGAGAGGGAGAGGGGTGAAATTGTGATAGCTGTGTGGGACGGTGAGGGGTTGAGAGGTTAGAGGGAGGGTGAGGGTTATTTTGTCATTAAATAAATTTAAAAAAAAAATTCTTGAAAATGGTAAAAAAAATCGCATTTTTAGAGCTTGCCTCCTTAGTTTTATTAAGAGGCAGGAAAGAAGTACAACCACACAGTCGTATTTTAATTTGTGGCATTTCATCACGTTTGATGAAGTCCTATTGTTACAGATTTAATTCGCATGGTACGGCGCACCAACGGAAACACTGCACGCCTTGCGTATAGGAGCGATGAGCTGCTAGGCGTGCGTGATAGTGTCGCCCTTAATGCTCCTTCGCTTCTTTGCCTTGAACGCGCTAGACAGCTCCAGGCACATAGGAGTCTTGATTGTCCGTGGTTTCTGAGCCGAGCCTGCGTCAGCGTTTTTCTTTTCCACTTCCGGGCGAAGACTGCCTGCGTCGTATGCATGTAACTGTGCTGGTGTTATAAGAATTTTTTTTCAGCTCTAATGAGTTTGTAGCGTTACAAAAATTATCCTGTAAACTAGTTTCCAAAAGTTTATTTGTAAAAACACGAAAAATTGTTTAAAGTGTAACGAGAATTTCCAAATATACGCTTGCATATGGTATCGAGATTTGTATTCTAACCTCCCTCCATCACTTCCGCTAGACGTGCGTACGAACGCATAGTACAAAAAAGTGCTACTGTTTCTTGCAGTGTTAAAGATATCGGTTTGCCGATAACGTCGAAAAGTGACCGATAAAAATTCTTAACANTGCTACTGTTTCTTGCAGTGTTAAAGATATCGGTTTGCCGATAACGTCGAAAAGTGACCGATAAAAATTCTTAACAGGCGCACTTTAGGAAGACACTCACATGACGAGCTCAAAATGTCGGCAGAAAATCTGCGCCTTGTTCCTCCGTGGGGAAGTGGCGACGTGAATAAAATGAAACTGAAGCCAACCCTAACCGTCTGTGGTGCATTATGCCCGTCGTTCGTAGCCGAGTTACAGAACGCATAAGACGGGGTGGAGCTGGAGAAAAGGCAGAACGAAGAAGATAGAAATTACGGTAATATCGCGTACAATGCCCTGACCACAGAATACGGAAGTAACGGAACGAAGAGCATTTCGTGAGTTCTTTAATTGCCTCTCGGCCGCTACATTGGCAAGAAACAGTCTCTCTCTATCTCTATCTCAATCTCATTATCAATCTCTCTCTCNTGCCTCTCGGCCGCTACATTGGCAAGAAACAGTCTCTCTCTATCTCTATCTCAATCTCATTATCAATCTCTCTCTATCTCTCTCTCTAAACGTTACTCTATCTCCCTCACCTCTTCCTCCACCTCTTTCCCTCCTTTCGCCACAGAAATTCAAACGTGAAATGCCTTCGTATAGCGTAAGACGTTCATATCTACGACAGTTACATTTATATTTTAAAAAGTTGGTTACTTGTTTATAATTTTTTTTTTTGTGTTTGCGTATTTCGGAACATGTTTGTCGTTTGGTGGCCGTAGTCACTGTCATGNGTTTGGTGGCCGTAGTCACCGCCAGGTTCAATAAAGAACGAACGGTGATCCGCATTTGGTTTAGTGATTTAAACCGTGACCTCCCGCCAATGGGGGTCTCCGGTTCGTTGCCAGTTCTTGGTGGGTGGGATTGATTTGATTTGATTTTATATTCTTTTTACTGCAACAAGGAAACTTTACAAAATAATTACACGAGCAGTAATATAATAACAAAATTCAATACGTCCCAGGCGCTCACCAACGTAGCTGAAAAATATAAAAGAATAAAATTAGTATGCAAACGGGGGAAAAACTAACCAAAACCCCCAGATGATAAGAAATAAATAAAAGAAAAAAAGGAAACATGGAAAACACAAGGAAATACGGACGTAGCCAAAAGCGGGAATGAAACCCAACTGCAAGCAGAGTATTTTAAATAATAATAGTAAGTGGAAAAGAGGGAAAAACAACGGGGCTTGCGTTTACACAGCCATGGGCATGACAGGAACAAAAGGAACTTCTTTAAAGGAAATTATAAAGGAAATACCAGAGTAGAATGTTAACGAAAAAAATACCTAAGTGAATTAAGTGTTGTGTTTTGCAGGACTGGGTGCCCGCACTACCATAGGTGGAATTATAAGGGGAGTATCAAAATAATAATTGTAACTAAAGGAAGATCTGAAAGAGGTAAGTGTTTCCTGCGGGGCTAGGCCGCCCGCACAGCCATAGGTGTATATGAAGTCTAAAATAAAACTACAGGTATAATAAACAGTACTGATATTATGAATTACAGAGAAAGCCACATGAATATTAAACGACGGGGCTAGGCGCCCGTACAACCAATAGTGTAGGTATGTAGGGAATACCAAATAATAATGGTAGCTAAAGGAATACCTAAGGAGTAAGTATTGTTTTTGCGGGGCTAGGCGCTCGCACAACCATAGGTGTATATGTAATTTGAAAATATAAACCCCAGATATAACAAACAATACCGGGATTATGAAATACAAAGAGAGCCACATATGAATGTTAAACTATGGGCTAAGCGCCCTCACGACCATAATACTGATTTCAAAGGAGATGCCAATGAATGTAAGGAAAGGGAAGCCCGTAACGAAGTAAATGTGTGTACTTACGCTGCGGGGCGAGACGCCCGCACAACCACGAGTTGATGTGAAGGCAAAACAGTAAAGGAAAGGAAGGCGACACCAGGATGCGGGAGGGAACCTTTCAAAGACCTCGTGTAGGGAGCCTGAGTGATTACGAACATCACATATCGCAAGATTCGGTTCGTCGAGAAGCGATTTTGCCTGTGTGTAGCGCACTCCGAAGCGAGTTCAGTTTGGACATCTCGTGTTTCGTTTCTGTACTGCAAATGTCGGAGTTTGATGACGTCATAGTGGTGGTAATCGCAAGACGTGAGTATGAACCTACCTTTTGTGCGGCCTACATCACAGCTGTCATGCGTTATTCACCACAAGTGTAATTTGCTCGTGGTGAGCTGAAAGCAAACACTGCACGTAATTAACTTTACGCTAATTGACCAAGAAATAAACGTAGTTCCTTTCTAATAATATATAACACACTTTGAATTATACACAGTATATTACGTACGACAGTCTTTGTAGGTTAGAGTGGCGTGCCATATATTGGTACACNGGCCTACATCACAGCTGTCATGCGTTATTCACCACAAGTGTAATTTGCTCGTGGTGAGCTGAAAGCAAACACTGCGCGTAATTAACTTTACGCTAATTGACCAAGAAATAAACGTAGTTCCTTTCTAATAATATATAAAACACTTTGAATTATACACAGTATATTACGTACGACAGTCTTTGTAGGTTAGAGTGGCGTGCCATATATTGGTACACAATGCATGTTTGCGGCGTGAGGTTTATAGGTTATGATATCCATAATGTAAAATTAATAAACTGTAATTTGTTGTCTGTCGGAACCGCTACGCTGTTATGGGACGTGTAATACACGAAGAAAATAATTTTACGGTTTTGGTATCGTAATTTAAATGACACCAGTACCTACATTCCTTCGATTACAATTAACTAACGTGCATTTAAATTTTATATTTATTCTTTGACGACATAAAACAGAAAACAACGTCCACGTAATAGGCCTCATTTCAGAAATGTCGTAAAAACAATAAGCTGCTATCGTGGTTACATTATTATTTTTTTATTTACCGTCACCAGCTGATATCACTAACGAGTATTCCTTTATGCACTGATACCGCTGCTGATGAGTTAGTAACGAGACATGTTTTGGCGTCTGGGTTGGAGGCTACACTCCCTGCAGAGACAACTGATGTCCAGGAAGACAGGCTGTCTCAGCTGTAGCAGACGGCGGAAAATGGCGGTGGTAAACGATAGTTCTAACCAAGAAATTGTAACATTGCTGTGATCTGCCGAGGATGCGAAGAGACGCAGTTATCTGAACCGACGTGTAGTTTTCTCGTACTTCTGCGTGTACTTATAGGACTTTCAGCGGTGACCCTATCTGTATAGCGAAGTTCAATACAGTTTCCTACAGTAGTTTGGCTCGCGTTCGGCTAATGTGTTTTAAGTTACGGCAGTCTGAAAAAGCCGTTTTTAACTATGTGAGAGGGCTCCAAAATAATATTTACAGCATGCGTTGTAACTTTAATGTACCATTCTGTCCTCGTCTGGGGTATGACGTATTTTCGTAGGTAAACATGCTGGGGGCACGTTCAATAGTTTCGTCAAAAAACCAGAATTTACCACGCAGTTCAAGCGCCTACCTGGAGCTTGAATTGTGTTACAGTGTGCTTGAAACCTGCGTTTTATTATGAAACCACTTAATATATCCCCATAACATCGATGTACGGAAAGAAAACACACTTCAGATGAGGTACGTATAATACTCTCGATACGTCACGCATATTATAAATTCCGAGCCCTCCGACATAGCTAACAACTGCTTTTTTCACACTGTTCTATCTCACAGTACATTGGTCGGAAACATGCGAAATTATTGCAAGGACCTGCACTGAACTTTGCTTCGGATTTTCCAGCAATGAAATATAGGGTCGCGGGTTCAAGTCCCGCAGGTACACGCAGCACAACGAAACGCTGCAGCTCGTTGCGCGTTGGGCTGACGGAGCACTCAGAACCCGTGTCGGTCTCGCCCTTATCGCTTCCTGCCTCGAATGCGGTACAGATCTCCAAGCAGGCGGTGCCCTGAAGTCCTCTGATTGGCCNTCGCCCTTATCGCTTCCTGCCTCGAATGCGGTACAGATCTCCAAGCAGGCGGTGCCCTGAAGTCCTCTGATTGGCCGTCGGCGTTCGTGACAGGTATGAAGCGCGCATCTCCGGCGTTGTAACACCTCGGGCGAAATCCCGCCAAGGTCACGACGCAGCATGCAATGACCTTGAACAAGTTGGACATGCACTCCCCCAGGCTGGATTCCTCGCTAATTACTCCTGCAGCAGACTAATATCGTTACACGCGATGGAAGCCGAACGGAGTAAACCATACACATGCCTCCTTTTTTTTTTCTCGCTCCTCTAAAAGAACCNTTACACGCGATGGAAGCCGAACGGAGTAAACCATACACATGCCTCCTTTTTTTTTTCTCGCTCCTCTAAAAGAACCAGTGCAGGCAAGCTATAAACATAAACACTGTAAAACAAATTTTTTAGTAATTCTTCCTCAACTGTAATGGCAGTTTTTAACCTACAACTAGCATGGGAATAATACCACATATAGGAATCTTTAGTCTCGCTGCTGTACATAAATAGCAACTTCCTTATGCGNAACTAGCATGGGAATAATACCACATATAGGAATCTTTAGTCTCGCTGCTGTACATAAATAGCAACTTCCTTATGCGTTTGACTGTTGGCTGCGGTGGTGTAGTTGGCAGACTATGTGAACCGGGTTCGATTCCCGGCGAGATTACTGCTGGTTCGCAGGTTTTCTCGGGGATCTCTCGTTCCCTCCACTCTTGCGTTCCGGCGCTGCTCCACACTCGCCTCTTTTCACCGGCTCTCAAGATCTCGATGTTAAGCGCCACTATGCATTTAACTGTTTACTGAGCAACTGTAGGAATGGCATCATAGATGTACATCACCATACGCTTTCTCTCTATGCACATACACTGACGAGGTAAATTTAAAAATAATTTATTAAAGTGATTTTTTTTTTATTTTCATAAATTATTATTTTGGGGGCCGTGGTTGTGTAGTGGTCAGACTACTCGCCTCCCAANAACTAGCATGGGAATAATACCACATATAGGAATCTTTAGTCTCGCTGCTGTACATAAATAGCAACTTCCTTATGCATTTGACTGGAGGCTGCGGTGGTGTAGTTGGCAGACTACCCGCCACCCACCTGTGTGAACCGGGTTCGATTGCCCGCGGGGTTGCTGCTGGTCCGCAGGTTTTATCGGGGATTTCCCGTTTCACCCACTCTTGCGTTCCGGCGCTGCTCCACACTCGCCTCGTTTCACCGGCTCTCAAGACCTCGATTTTAAGAGCCACTGTGCATTTACACTGAGCAACTGTAGGAATGGCATCATGGATGTACATTACCATACGCTTTCTCTATGCACATAAATTTTAAAATAATTTATTAAATTGATTTTTTTTTTCATCAATTATTATTTTGGGGGCCGTGGTTGTTTAGTGGTCAGACTACTCGCCTCCCAACGAGGCGGACTGGGCTAGATTCCCGGCGGGGTCTCCAGGATTCTCGCATGCGAAAACATGGCGGACGTTGTCGTTGGTCGACGTGCTTTCTCTGGGCGCTATTGCTTCCCTCGCCTTTGAAATTCGCCTCTGCTCCATCCTCACCTCATTTCACACTCACCGGCGCTCACGATCTCTCTGTTAAGCTATGTACATGGGATTACTTTTCCTGCGTAAAAATTCATCTTCCCCTTACACGTTATTTAAAGGCTGTTCACGATTAATTGAGCACTTCTGAAATTAACTTTTGAAAAATGTTACTGCCCCTACCTGCATGTATTTCAACAGACACACTGACTGGCATGCGCGNTCTGAAATTAACTTTTGAAAAATGTTACTGCCCCTACCTGCATGTATTTCAACAGACACACTGACTGGCATGCGCGTTGAATTAAAAGCGCGGTAAACATTTGTGAATACCGAAGCTATTTCTCTTGCTTTCTCTTTTTTTTTTAATGCATGTAAGTGTCAGGCAGAAAATGGACTATTTCAAGTCGTCGCTCTTCTTTTCTTTTACAGTGGTAAATTAATTTCAACCGCCATCATTTTCATCCCCCCCCCCACCCCTTTTTCAGGAAATGAACTCTGAAGTGCAGTACTCAGGTTAATGTTATTCTTATTTTAAATTTTTTTTTAGACAGTTCTCGGAATTAAAGCAGGCGAGAATACAAAGTCATTAGGATACGTATGCCGTCCTGAATTGCAAAGGTTGGCGGCAGCTATGGGGAAGGGCCCACGGTATTTTCAGTTATATTAGATAAAAGAAGGATCCGATGTCATACTTGCGGAGGAGAACTTGTATGATGGACCTTGCGAAATGTCGTCGACACAGGGGCGACCATAGCAGTGGCCGGCCTAGATGTCCCAGGGCTTCGCCCCCCCAGCAACCATAAGACCATGAGTTTGTGAGAGAGTCTGTAGATGCGTCGTGATTGGTAAGCGCCTGCTTGAATTGACAGACTGCACCGGATGCTGATTACAAACACCATTCATCGTACAGCGAGGTTATAGCGAGTCCGATCACAGAGCAGAATTTACTGTGGTAAATACATTTCTCTTCAGTAACTGACAACATAGTTGCATTCAGTGTGCTCGCGGACGTCTGTTTGCCGTCGCATCCGCATTGCGATCCCTTTCACAGGGTCCAAAAGTCCGTTTTCAACCGCAAAGCATCTTGAATTCGTGCACTGACGTAAAATAACTAGTCGCTTTTCAGTTACCAGCAAACTTTTTCAAANCACTGACGTAAAATAACTCGTCGCTTTTCAGTTACCAGCAAACTTTTTCAAACAAATATTTAAGGTTTGGTTTCCGAAAAAAAAAATATATATGGCTTCAGAAAATTAGTACCTGCTGTCTTATTTCATTTTTTACTTTGCGACAAAATGTATAAATTTGTAAAGTTTCTTTTCCCTTTAAGTTTCTGCAGTTCTTTTTTTCCACGCGAAACAAACTTTTATTTTGTAACTGTCGACGGTAAGTCATTGAGTGTAGGAATTGTAGGTAAAGGATAAAGTTTTTAGGGTAAAGGATAAAGTTTTACTTTGGCGTTCAGTTCGTAACGACAAACCATACGTTTTCTCACATTCGCCAGTTATATACAGGCCGTCAGGTAATTCGCGGATACGGACTGCACCACACGACTTTGTGATCAAAGCTAAGTACAAAATACTCTTTTGTAAAAATGCATAAGCCTCTTCGTTTACGAGAAAACGACATGAAATGTCCTAAAACCATTGTAGCAAACGTGCGGTATAAAGGTGAAGTGATGTGGCGATGCTGCAACTAATGTGTCGGTCGTAAGACACACGGCAAGGGGAGGAGCCGAGCTGAGTAGTGCCAGAGAGGCCGTGGAGTTCGCATGCAGTGAGTACTGGGACGTGGCAGTGGCCATGGGTGCATCCGGCGGCCGAGCTCCGTGCATGCTGCCTGCATCCAACGTGCGGAAAAGTGCATTGCTATGGGCGGAGCTAACTTCAAACACCTGCAATGACGTTTCCACATTTTGTATGCTGTTGTTGTATGCTGCGCTTAATGTGAAAGAAATGTTTAACGAAAAATGAGGTATTTTTTATGTTAACGCAAGTATTGACACGTGACATGTTTANGCTAACTTCGAACACCTGCAATGACGTTTCCACATTTTGTATGCTGTTGTTGTATGCTGCGCTTAATGTGAAAGAAATGTTTAACGAAAAATGAGGTATTTTTTATGTTAACGCAAGTATTGACACGTGACATGTTTAGCAAACAACCAAACACGTCATACATGGGGTGATTTTTCAAAGGTTTGATTCAAAAGGTGGGAAGAAACTGCGATTAGACTGTAGCCTGTATGTATAGTTAGGGAAAAAAATATTTTAAAAAATGTTTTTGTGAGTATTGAAAAAGAAGACTAACTTTTAAACTATCAAGGCGAAAGGACTACTCATCATGCCGACAGCGCGCCATGATGCTGTGCACTACACGATAATGTTAGAAACTGAATCAAAATCAGCCCGTTTTAAATTATCGTAAAATGTAATTATTACGTCATACGGTTGGGATTTACTAACTTTAGCCTTATTTTTAATGTTTTATGGGTAAAACTACTTTAAAATAAACCCTATGCTGTTTTACGACGTTTCATCTGTTTTTAAAAAATTCGTTACAGTTTTTCACTCTTAGAAAAACTAGGATCGATTGCCTCTGGCGCCGCAAACAAACGGAAGCGATTATATAAAGCTTCCTTGTGTCCGGCAATGAAAATAAAAAACCTTGACGCATTCTGCGTCCCTATATTTTATTCGTCAGAACACACGCTCTGGCGAAGCTCGCGGGCGTATGGCCGCAATCNGACGCATTCTGCGTCCCTATATTTTATTCGTCAGAACACACGCTCTGGCGAAGCTCGCGGGCGTATGGCCGCAATAAGGATTAAGGGTTTTGTGGACGTGCTGGCAGAGTGACGCCAGGAGCCTCGCAGCTGCAAAGGCACCCTACCAAAGGTTTCTGCACGTGCAACTGTTCCTGCACGTGCAGACGACATCC
>NQII01002323.1:55782-89098 GCA_002778355.1 Clitarchus hookeri
ACCAGTTAACCTGTTCAAGCAACAATAAAACTCGATTATGTGAACACACGTATAAAGTGTATGTTATTAGTAAATTGGACCTAGAGACAACAGTGTCGACGTATTTGTACGCCCTATCACTGAGGGCTAGCATCAAGTGCTGGCGCCTCACGCCGCAGAGCAGAATCAATACCTACTTCCAAACTTCAGCATTTGGCAGGTATCAACCTTATAGTTTTGTTGTTATTTTATATTTTCAAAGCTTTTACTGACCTGGCCTGCTATTTTCTGGCAATGTAATTCTGTGTTTTGACGTAAGTAAGTCCCATTGAATGCGGTCCGCGTTCGCAATGCCTCCGATTGTAAACAACGTTTCCACAGACTGCGTAATGAGGCCGGGAGATCGCGGCGCACGCAGGCACGCGCATGCGCGTCGATGGACCGACGTGACGCGCGGCCGAGACCCGCGGGGTCGCGCTGTGTGACGTGTCGTGACGTCACCCGTGACGCATTGCGCGGGGGGCTCTCCCCCCATACTACCTTCCCACATCCACTACCTCCTGGCTTCGCCTAGCCGCGCGAGCCGCACTCTTGCCAACTTGGTCACTTTCTCACCACGGTGAGCAAGTGAAGAGATTTGGGCGGCTCTTTCCGTCGTGGTCTTGCGAGCCGAGGAAGGTGGGTATGAAGTAGCGGCGGAATGCAAGAGCGGGGAAATGGGAGATCCCCGAGAAAACCCGCCGACCAGCGGCTTCGTCCCTTCGTCCGGCACGATTCCCACATGCGGAAATCCGGGGAGCGACCCCGCCGGGGATCGGTTCGCCTAGGTGGGAGGCGAGTAGTCTAACCACTACACCACCTCGGCCCCTATCAGGCGTGGTGATATCAGGGGACGGTCTTGGTGTCCAAATTTCATATTGTTGATTTCTGTACAAATCTGGTGGCAGAAGGAGAACTGAAGAATTATGCCCTGTTACCACATTTTCGCATTTGCGTGTCTTCGGGATTGTTCATTTCGTCGGAATATATGCCGTACGCGTGGAGAGAGTTTGGGAATATCTTGAGATGCACATTACAGGTTTTATTGCATGTAGGNCGGAATATATGCCGTACGCGTGGAGAGAGTTTGGGAATATCTTGAGATGCACATTACAGGTTTTATTGCATGTAGGTAATAAAGTGTGTTGTGTCTTGCGAGAATAACGGTACGGCATGGCCCTGTCGGAAGCAAAGTTCTGAGAACTTATACAGTGGAACAGTACTTAAGTATCCATTTATACAGGTTGAGAGTACTATGCGTTCGTACGTACGTCTAACGAATACATTATTAAAGTATATTGCAAACTGGATTTTTTATAGCTTTTAATTTTTAATTGTTTCGTTCTGGCAGTGNTATTAAAGTATATTGCAAACTGGATTTTTTATAGCTTTTAATTTTTAATTGTTTCGTTCTGGCAGTGATATTTATATGTGTGTTGATAAGCAACTGTCATAAACCATAATAAATATTTTTTTTGTGTAAATGTAATTTGATACAGACTAAAATTACAATCTAGTGATTTTTTTTTTAAATGTGAATTTAGAGACTTTCTGTGAGAAATGTTGCCAGTGCTGGCCATGAGCTGCCGGCTGCCGGGAGAGAACCTTGCCACTCACTTGCGTAATGTGAGTCGCGACAGCCTNCAGTGCTGGCCATGAGCTGCCGGCTGCCGGGAGAGAACCTTGCCACTCACTTGCGTAATGTGAGTCGCGACAGCCTTGGCCGTTGTGTGCAACGCGCGACCCTGACAGACGTATCTGCAGCTCTGGGACAAGAGATAAGTGACTCGCCAAGGAACAACACTACCATGCTTCTTGCTTCTTTTGAAACGGGCGGAAATGCTGGTGCGATATAAGTAGAACGAGAATAATAACCGAGATGTAAATAATTCCAACTCTCCCAGTGGCGTGAGTCTACTATAACGGTATTGACCGCGGTACTATTNAATAACCGAGATGTAAATAATTCCAACTCTCCCAGTGGCGTGAGTCTACTATAACGGTATTGACCGCGGTACTATCTATAACGTGATAGAGACATACGGGTTATCTCAGGTTCCGGAAGAGCCTTGAAATTCAACCAAGGACTACAACTGGAATGATAAATCTCCTCAGAGATAGTACTGTTACAAGTCGCCTGGGGCGTATCCCAGTTCTTATTTTTTTTTTAAATTTATCTTAATCTATTATTGGACAGCAATAACTTACCTATCTCTACTATTAACACTTACTAATCTCGGTAAGCGCAATATGTAATGCTAATCACAATACAAATTAAAGTCCATATCGCTGTCTTTGCAGTAACTTAATCCGCATTTATTATATAAACAAATGCAATCAAACTGTGTATCGCCATCATTCCAAATTTCTGCCACGCATCCAGTTCAACAGTTCCGCCCTTCAGTCTCACTCTCCGCCGTAATTACAGACGCTCGCGACTTCACTCTCGCTAGCCACTTTCGTCGCTTCGCCGGCGCCTCACACTTGGCGCCGCACACTAAGCGCCTTACACTTAGCGCCGCACACTTGGCGCCGCACACTTAGCGCCTCACACTTAGCGCCTCACACTTGGCGCCTCACACTTGGCGCCTCCCACTTGGCGCCTCACACTTGGCGCCGCACACTTGGCGCCGCACAATTGGCGCCGCACACTTGGCGCCGCACACTTGGCACCTCACACTTAGCGCCTCACACTTGGCGCCTCACACTTGGCGCCGCACACTTAGCGCCGCACTTGGCGCCTCACACTTAGCGCCGCACACTTGGCGCCGCACACTTGGCTCCGCACACTTAGAGCCTCACACTTGGCGCCTCACACTTGGCGCCGCACACTTGGCGCCGCACACTTGGCGCCGCACACTTAGCGCCTTATACTTAGCGCCGCACACTTGGCGCCTCACACTTGGCGCCTCACACTTGGCGCCGCACACTTAGAGCCTCACACTTGACGCCGCATCCCAGGAACCTCACACTTAGAGCCTCACACTTGGCGCCGCACACTTAGAGCCTCACACTTGGCGCCGCACACTTAGAGCCTCACACTTGGCGCCGCACACTTAGAGCTTCACATTTGGAGCCGCACACTTGGCGCTTGAGGCTGTTCCAGTGCCAAAAGTGATTTTCGATTTTCTAGGATATTTTGTAATTCTGTTTTATTACTTCAAAGTGTACATTAATAGAAGTGTCAAAAACGACGGAAAATTAATTCAGAAATCTTAATGACGTAAAATACACGTATTTACAATTTATATGTATTGGCACAAAAATTTAAACATTTTGCATTATTATCATGTTTGTCTACAGTCCATATTAGTTGTTAATTTTTTTAGAGTAAGGTGAAGAAATTNCACACTTAGAGCCTCACACTTGGCGCCGCACACTTAGAGCCTCACACTTGGCGCCGCACACTTAGAGCTTCACATTTGGAGCCGCACACTTGGCGCTTGAGGCTGTTCCAGTGCCAAAAGTGATTTTCGATTTTCTAGGATATTTTGTAATTCTGTTTTATTACTTCAAATNCTTGAGGCTGTTCCAGTGCCAAAAGTGATTTTCGATTTTCTAGGATATTTTGTAATTCTGTTTTATTACTTCAAATTGTACATTAATAGAAGTGTCAAAAACGACGAAAAATTAATTCAGAAATCTTAATGACGTAAAATACACGTATTTCCAATTTGTATGTATTGGCACAAAAATTTTAACATTTTGCATTATTATCATGTTTGTCTACAGTCCATATTAGTTGTTAATTTTTTTAGAGTAAGGTGAAGAAATTNAACATTTTGCATTATTATCATGTTTGTCTACAGTCCATATTAGTTGTTAATTTTTTTAGAGTAAGGTGAAGAAATTCAATGGAATTTTTTCCAGTGGTAGAGCCATCAAATTATTTTACGTTTTACAATAAAATTGAAATTTAAAATACCTAACTAATCGCAGGTGAACAAAATGGCGAGCAAGACCATCATAATGGAGATGAGTGGAAAGATTTTGACGGCTCTTAACATCGAGGTCTTAAGAGCCGATGCAGGTGAAGTGAGGTGAGTATGGAGCATCGCCGAAGTGCAAGGGCGGGTGGAACGGGAGATCCCCGAGAAAACCTGCCGACCAGCGGCATCGTCCGGCAAGATTCCCACTTGATAAAATCCGGGAGCGACCCCGCCGGGAATCGAGTCCTTGTCGCCTAGTGGGAGGTGAGTAGTCTGAATACACCACCACAGCCCCGCCATCATAACGATTACTTTAGTTGCGTGTAGTAAATAATTAATAATAATGTTCATTAGTATTTTCAATAATTGATTTTATACACATCCATTTCTGCCAACAAAGTTATCATTTTATAACTAAAATAGAAGAGCATTAAAAAAAATATTTTTAATATTTTTACCAATTATGCTTTCTGAAGCATCCAGAATGAAAATACGCTTACATTTTGATTAAAAATAGATCTTATTAAATTATTAAAAATAATTTTGATACGTAAATGTTATCAAAATGCTATACCGTGTTACAAAATTCATGTATTATTTCTTCATATGCAACTTAAATCGTACTTTTCTGGCAATTTTTGTAGTCTGTGTGCCAGTTTTTAATAAGTTCTATATGTTCTACAGCCGAGTTTGCCGCTCCATTGAAGATCTGTGTTACGTAAGACGTGCGCAAAAGCAAAATAGTTAACTATATTCTCAGCTCATTGATCGTATGCAATTTTTGTACATGCTATAACAAGTTACCATAATTTATGAAAATCTATCATTAATTAACCTGTTGTTTATCGCTGTTGTGAGACCAACCTACCGAGTGACGTAATGGTGTAACCAGTTCCTATGAAGGCCTTGGAAAATCCAGACCACACTGGAGAATAGATGCCGATTAAGATTAGGATATTTTAAAAATTATTTACAACCATATTTAGTAATTAACTGTGGTTTTCACTCTGGGCGTGTTCTTGTCTAATAATAATATGAGTTGGAATTTTTGTAGGNTATTTAGTAATTAACTGTGGTTTTCACTCTGGGCGTGTTCTTGTCTAATAATAATATGAGTTGGAATTTTTGTAGGCCGAAATTTAGTTAGTTATTAACATGTAAACATGCGAGGTGGATAAATGTGTTTGGCAGGTGCATTTCGCGGTATATTAACATTTTTTTAAAAATCATACCGGTGAAAAATCATTTCTTTTATGACATGTGTAGTTTTTTCCGTAGTAAACAAAACTTTGAAAATTCTTCTGGTTAACTTCTTAAACTGTAACGGGAGTTTCTAACCTGTACAATGTATGGAAATAATGCTACGTATCACACTGTAAATATGGGATGTTTAGCATCGCTTCTATACAAAGTTGGGAACTTCCCTACGCATTCGACTCTTTGCTGAGCAACTGTAGGAATGTTACCACGCATGCGTGGGAAGATGTTCTACCATTCACGCTTTGTCGCCGTACAAGTAACTTCTTTAGAGGGAGTAGTATATCAGAAGCGTTTTAGATTGCCGTTAACAAGGCGCCGTATTGTCTCTTAAATGAAGTTTTCACTTGTATTAAGTTTTTAAACTACAATTTTTATTTCATAGCAAACAGCGAGAGAAATTATATGTGAAAGAAGCGGTATGTTCGTAATGACTAGGAATAAATCTGTCTTAGGTAAAATATTATTACACTAAATTTTAATTAGCTTTGTGCAAAGTAATGTTTTTACTGACACTTTTCTTTTTTCTTGTATCTCTGATGAAAACACATTTCCTTGTCGTGTAGTAAAAAAAAATTAATTTTTCGTCTGTNTTGTTATTTTCCCACGCTTGTTTCCGTTCCGGCGAGCCATATTGTAGTTACGAAATGTTAGCCTGATGTACCAACGTTTGCAGAGTCATTCATGTTGCAACTTACTCTTTTTCAGCATTTGCGTTTATACTAAGTTTTTAGATGACGTGAAATTAAGAAAGTCGACAGGTGAAGATGACCGCATTTCTTCTCAGATTACCAAAGTCGAATGTCAATTGGTTAGGTATAAACATATCATTTTCGTATTGCCCCAAAGCACTTTCAAGAAAACGTAATGAGATTTGTTATCCCCCCCTCCTTTCCCTCCACCATACCCCACCCCCTCTAATCACAAACATCCCCGATGACGAGTACACTTTTTCTGTTATGATTACTGTGATTTTTTTTTTCCTCTGATTGTAAAATCTGCTTTTGGCAGTCGTGCATAACCAACATAATTTTACCTATTTATGGTTACTGGAAAGTAGCTTCGACAAGCACGCTATAATTAAGATGTTAAAAATGCATGTATGAAAAGTATTTTGATAAACCTTTGGGGGTTTTATTTAGGCACCACAATACAAATGTCGATGAAGTTTCTTACTCAGGAAAGACAAAAGAAGAGGCCACAAAAGGAAAAAGTCTGTTCATGCCATTGACGACTTCACAATGGATGAGATCCTGAATGCCATCTACAGCTCTTTCACAAATAATATGTACGTCTCCAGGTGAATCTCTGATATAATAACCTTTAAATATATTTCATACAGATTTGTCGAAAACCTGGTGCTGAATGCACACGAAATTCACTGATTTTCGCTATCGAAAACTTAACTAGAGATGATAAGCGTGACTGTTGGTTGGGATACACATGGAAAAGAAAATTGTGACTGACTGAAAACAACAGTAAATAAAACTTCTAGTGACTGACCGCAACAAAACCTTCACAATTTTCTTTTTATTTGCACGCAATTGCTCTTCCATATCACTGTGTAAAACGGTGTTTTGATTTTTGCATTGCAGTTTTGCGAAATTCAGTTTTTCTTATGCAAGAACCTGTACGTAGCCAATCACAATGCAAGCCTTTTACTGCGCCTCGTTAAATTCATTTTCATGTTCACGGAAACAGACATTCAGTTTGATTCCAAATTTATTGTTTTTTTTTTGTGTGTGTGCCGAAAGATTAAAGNATGTTCACGGAAACAGACATTCAGTTTGATTCCAAATTTATTGTTTTTTTTTTGTGTGTGTGCCGAAAGATTAAAGCACACGTGAAAATGAGCTACAATGAGGAATTTCCCGTACAGAAGTATGGGAAGAAATATGGGACGATAGTAATACATGTGGTAAAGACGTAATTTATTTAAAATAGTAATTTAATTTTCTCTAACCGCTTCAGTCCTGACTGAATGTGAAATCTGACCGAATAAGAAATTAAAATAAAAATTTTTTCAGTTTATTGTTTACGTTTTAATATAGTATTTTATGCGTATTGTAGAGTATAATTATTTTAATTTACCTATATGGGTTTGTGGTATATCTTTTATCTTTGTGTTAATAGTTTAATTTAATTTTATATCATATGTAGAGCCAGCCTGTATTAATTGTACAAAGTAAATAATAATTTTTATGTTGTAAACGTACTCGATTTTAATATTTTCTTTTAAATAAATGACGTTACTTCGTTCTTATAACTTCCTGATGGCGATGTTTCTGTTCAGGCACAATGTGTACAGTAGTAATTTTTACTGTTAAGTCACGATAACACCTTTCCTTAAAAAAGTTTCAGTGAAATCAAAACCTTTCACCCTTCAGTTTGTATATATGTTTAAAGGTAAGAAATGACAATAATATTGCCACTGTATGTAAATAATAATGTTTATTTTTGTTACCATATATTATATGTTTTAGCTTTAGTGTTGTTTTAACAAGCTTGGCTAACCTTCTTAAAGCTTTGCACTTAACAATTTTTTTTNTATATGTTTTAGCTTTAGTGTTGTTTTAACAAGCTTGGCTAACCTTCTTAAAGCTTTGCACTTAACAATTTTTTTTTTACCACTTTAGTGGAATTTTTTACGTACTAAGGACGTGACATGTATTTGTAGAAGGTAAAATGTGCTAACAAAGTTTTTAGCAGTTGACAGACGGAAGTCACGTGGCCGTGTTTTTGTTCACACGCAACAGAAGTATGTAACGAGCAATTCGAAAGCAGAGCTTATACACGGTTTCAGTAAAGTTGGAACTAACCTTCAATAGACCACACACACTTTTAAAACTGTATCTGAAGTAGGAAGAACTCATATATTTTCCTAAATAAATTAAGTAAAAAGAAAGTTTTTTTTTCCGGTCTATATTACATTCACCTTGTATGTGAATAATCACACGTTATTTTGTCTAACAAGGTTTGTTTNTTTTTTTTTCCGGTCTATATTACATTCACCTTGTATGTGAATAATCACACGTTATTTTGTCTAACAAGGTTTGTTTGTTAGTTTTCCCAGAAGCAGCTAGACGACCTGCTTTACTGTTGCGATAACCAGCTGTCACGAACTTTGCGCTCTGGCGTCAGTTCAACACCAGAAGCCATAATGCGTCTCGACGGCTATAACAGTACTGGTAACTTTACAATTGTCTTTCTCGGGAAATGCAGGGAAAATATAAACCTGCGTTGAAGAAGTCTTACAACTAACTGGAAGCAGTTATGACCGGGTTCGATTCCGCCTGTAGTACGCTATTCTGCGTACCTCTCTTTGGGAGGTGACGTTTTGAAGCCTGTCCGAATTACAAATGAAGCATGAAAGCACATGAGAACAGGAAACACGCGTACTTATCCCGCCCATTTCGTAAAGTGAACTGTAGATTATACTTAATATGCAACAAATATTTTATTTCTTGACTCATATAGTGACACTGTTCGTTTGTAAGCATATTGCCATCACAAGAAATAAAAAAAAACTATTGAAATAATGAACAACGGGAAGTTCTTAAAAATACCTACACACGTGAGTAGTTCATACATAACCTACAAATGTGTAAAAATGTTGCGTAATAGTTAATAATACATCAATGTTATCAACGTACGTAATAAATAAAACAATAATCGCAGAAATTTAAAACTNTGCGTAATAGTTAATAATACATCAATGTTATCAACGTACGTAATAAATAAAACAATAATCGCAGAAATTTAAAACTATTTTTCTAGTTCACCTTTTTTTTATTTGCTTTATCAAAAACGAAATTATTTGCCTTCTACCTACGATATATTTGTNATTTTTCTAGTTCACCTTTTTTTTATTTGCTTTATCAAAAACGAAATTATTTGCCTTCTACCTACGATATATTTGTGCTGCAGTCATACTCTTAAGACATATTTTTCCCAGTAAGGAAAACGGCTTCCCGATTTAGTTCTCATAACATCTCATCAATTATAAATTATGTGAAAACATGTAGGCCTAATAGTAAATGCCTGATTCATTTCATAACACTATATTGGCTGAAATAATTATATGTAGATATATTTCATCTTTGTTTCCCCCCATTCCTATTAACATTGTATTATATGTTATTTTTATATTGAAATAACAAGTGTAGAGTTTATATGTTACATGATTAAGCAATTGTGAAAATTTCGATTGTACGTTTCTCCATCTTCGTTATCTCAAGTTAGTAAAATGTGCCGTGTACCACACCAGAAGTAGACTAGTGTTTCTCGTGGGACTACTTTGCACAACTGAGTCGGCCTGTAAGGTTGGCGACATTTCATACAAGTGTGCAAGTCGTACACGATCTGAGGACAGGCCACTATAAAGCTAACCCTTGGGTAACATAGGCCGGCAAATAACTTCAGAGCCACGAGTGCATCTAGTAACTTTCTCTGAGTCTATGGCAAATAACATGTTTTCAAATTCGTGTGTGTTGCACCGCATCATAAAAATTTATGACCTTCGCTTGATGTGTTGTTTTAATATTGAAACAACGTCTAGTGTAGTTTCAACGGGATTTAGGAACCATCACTGTTTTAAAAAAAGAGACAATTACGATACGTGACACAGGCTGTTTTGTGAAATTAGTCAGTAGGTAAGGAGGTGAGCAGCTACTCGTGGTAGGAGAACAGGCGAGGCTTCCCACATGTAGTTAGCTACTATTGTCAGGTATTTGGGCGCACAGGTAGGTAAGGTAGTGAAGCCATTGGAGACGGAACAAACTGCCCAGAGAAGCAGGAGCCGGGAAAAGAACCGGCCATGGCATGTAGTAACGAACCAACTCAGCATTCGCCTCTAGTGATTCCGGGAAACAATAGCAAACCGGAATCAGGTTGGCCGGATCGGAATTCGAACCTAGGTCCTCCCGAATGCGAGTCCAAAGATTCACCTTTGCNCGAACCTAGGTCCTCCCGAATGCGAGTCCAAAGATTCACCTTTGCAACACCTCGCTCGGTTTTGAGCACACAGTAAGAGCATCATGTGTTATCCGTCTGATATACGTATTATATACGTAGATTTATAACTTTCAACTATAGATTACGAATTTTTCCCCCACCCAAATACATACTAAAAATTGGTTCATCTGTGTAGCTACAGTTATGGAAGCTTACAAGTTAGGCTTGTTTGAATGAGTCATGCAATTTTGGTTACCATTTAAACAGTGAGGGGCGGGGGGTAAGATTTAAATCTGAAAGAAGAGTAGAATGGACGGAGTGGAGATATATTTGGGCGGCTCTTAACATCGAGGTCTTGAGAGCAGGTGAGGATGAAGTGAGGTGAGTATGGAGCAGCGCCGAAATGCGAGGGTAGGGGAAACGAGAGATCCCCGAGAAAACCCGCCGACCAGCGGCATCGTCCCGCTCGATTCCCGCGTGCGAAAACCCGGTTCGCCTAGGCGGGTGGCGAGTAGTTCTGACCGCTACACCACTGCGGCCCCTAAACTGTAAGGGAAGGTCTTGTTTCGTAAGGGAATAAACATATAGAGTGTCGTTTAACATTACAGTATATTACGACATAACTTTATNCAACACCTCGCTCGGTTTTGAGCACACAGTAAGAGCATCATGTGTTATCCGTCTGATATACGTATTATATACGTATATTTATAACTTTCAACTATAGATTACGAATTTTTCCCCCACCCAAATACATACTAAAAATTGGTTCATCTGTGTAGCTACAGTTATGGAAGCTTACAAGTTAGGCTTGTTTGAATGAGTCATGCAATTGTGGTTACCATTTAAACAGTGAGGGGCGGGGGGTAAGATTTAAATCTGAAAGAAGAGTAGAATGGACGGAGTGGAGATATATTTGGGCGGCTCTTAACATCGAGGTCTTGAGAGCAGGTGAGGATGAAGTGAGGTGAGTATGGAGCAGTGCCGAAATGCGAGGGTAGGGGAAACGAGAGATCCCCGAGAAAACCCGCCGACCAGCGGCATCGTCCCGCTCGATTCCCGCGTGCGAAAACCCGGTTCGCCTAGGCGGGTGGCGAGTAGTTCTGACCGCTACACCACTGCGGCCCCTAAACTGTAATGGAAGGTCTTGTTTCGTAAGGGAATAAACATATAGAGTGTCGTTTAACATTACAGTATATTACGACATAACTTTATNGGAAGGTCTTGTTTCGTAAGGGAATAAACATATAGAGTGTCGTTTAACATTACAGTATATTACGACATAACTTTATAGTATCGCATATAAGTTGAGATTACAGAATTCATGGTCTCAGCCTGACGGGCGGTATGGGGAAAGGAATTGCGGAAGGGTAGGAGTTAGTTCAGACGGAGACCGGAAAAAGGGATCCACGCTGACTTCAACCTGCGACCGCTCGTCGACTGCAGAGTAGCTGTTGTTTGAAGCCGATTTTTCACGCCGTGTAACTAGAGACGGAGCAAAATTCGCGTTATCTTTCGGCGAGAGGATAGACTCCACTGCCTTACAAACAAGTGAGCATGGTTGGAGGTTTCATTGGCCACTGCACTTTAATCGTCACCCACCTGCTTGATCTCATTGAAAGAANCAAGTGAGCATGGTTGGAGGTTTCATTGGCCACTGCACTTTAATCGTCACCCACCTGCTTGATCTCATTGAAAGAATTTGGCCATTCCACCGCTGAACTTGTATTAGTTTGGCTCAAGAGCTCTACGAGACGTGCCACACATATATCCGGCCAACGGTTATTTTCGGTCAAACGCACAGTAATTTGGAGTTCAGCATGTCCTTAAATAATAGCGCGAACTTCGCAGGTCTCAACGTGTAACGTTCTGCCCTGCGCTATCGCACGGAATGTCCTCATCTCGCAGGAAAAAGTCGGCAGAAGTAGAAAAGGTGGGAGAGATGCAGCGGACCTGGACCTCCTCCTCTGCTTCTCGGCTTCTGGCGGCCGGACTAACGTTCGGTTTACGATGGGAAACGTGTACGCGTCAGAACGAAAGAAGGTATTCTCACGCGACAGTTCATAATCATCGCGTACGTGTCGTGTAGGGACATCCTCTACGTGTAGACACGTAGGCGATGAGGTATTTTATTTACGGGCTGTCCATAGTAAAGTGAGTACTTCTCTCGTCCTAGTTACTTTTTCCTTTCAGCCATTTTTTTTATCCATTAACCATCTTTTTAAATAAATATTGGCATGTAAGTAATAAACACAGTGTGTATATTCCACAACACTTAGAAGTTAAATTTCTAAGGCTAAAATAAAATATATTTATTTACTATTATTGCAAATGAGAGGGCTTTCAAAAGTGCTCACTTTACCGAGAATAGCTAATAGTGTGCACGTAAGGCATTCAGCCAACAGAACTAAAGGAGAAATGAAGAAAAAACATTTTATTTATTCCATTTGATAAAATATCTTACTTCTAAAAGACAACGTTTTTGTTTTCCTTTACTCGTTAAAAAAAATACGTTTAAATTGTGTGCAATAATTAATAGTCATTTAATTTAGTATTCTGTTATCATGTTTTCTGCAAGGCCTATATTATTGACAAATCCTATGTTGTAAGTACTGTCAGAATAAGGATGTAAATAAAATGAAATTAAATATTATTTGATAATAAATCACTACTTCACTAAATTCAGGTTAATTTATAGCCGTGTGTGATTGGATGGGCATGAGACGAATACATTCACTATATGAACCACACATTTTTTGTAAACGTTCCATGCAGATTTCTCTTACGTACACGAAGTTGATCGTGAACGTACCTTAAATCACCAAGGCACGACAATGTTGGGGTGGGAAAGAGAGAGAGAGAGAGAGAGAGAATGAAAACAAGGGGATATAGGAGCTGCTGATGTTTTCCAGTGTGTAGAGGTTTGGTAGTAAACACGTGATTCAGAAATGGTTTCGATATTTTGTAGAGGTGCCTCACACGAAAAACAGCCAAGGAACGTTTCGTGCCCAAAAGACAAGTTTCGAGTTCTCATTTCAACTCCAAGTATTTTCTTTGGCGTGTAAATTGTTTAAACGGATGTTTTCAGAACCAGTTTTAACAGCTACATTTTTTACACAGAACCTTCAGAGTGGTCTCTAGGCACGCACAGTATTTTTTTTATCTTTATTAGCGTGCAATATAAATATAGGATTACCGCTTAAAGTCACGTTCAGGCGAGTCGACGACGGAAAGACTGCAAACAGTTGAGCGCCCTTGCGCTTAGAGACCACGAGGCAAGTGGTGAGTGGGCAAGAGTCGACCTTAGAGCTCACGCGTTTTGAGGCCTCGGACGCGCAAAAAAAAAAACTGAAGCCACGTGGACCACTGTATAGTCCATTCGCGTTTACTACCAACTTTTCTGAAGCCCTTCTAAAGTTCTACTTCTAGGATATTTCCCCGACTCGCGCAAACAAAGCTTAACCGAGCCTATTAAATTTCACCAAAGGGACTAGAGAGAGAACACACCACATTCGTGCGCACTCAGTGTAATAATATTTTGCGTAAGAACTATTTCTTACTAGACGTTACCAACACACCTATTTTCTCACTGTTATTGTTCATTTAAATTATAAATGAAATATTACAATTTATATATAACAAATAAATAAAATTTCAATTTAACCAAAAGTAAGATACTTTTATGTTTACACAATTATAAAAGCGTGCGATATATATCACAGTTATGAAACAACCAAACACGTCATGCATGGTGTAATTTTTAAAATGTTGGATTCAAAAAATGTGAAGAAACGGCGAATATACTATAGAAGTGGAGTGGCTTCCAATGGAATGCAGCACCCGAATGTACAATATGCGGAATTTATTAAAAAGTATAGTACATACACTAAAATAATTGTCAATTAAGTACAACTTATGTTGCATATGAGAGAAGAATGAGTACGTATATGTTCTAAAACTAACATATTTTGCTAAAAATTATTCTTTTAAATGTTTTAAAAAATTATTTAATAATTGTAGATTTTTAATTAAATTTTTTTAAACCGTAATCTGGATTTTTTAGGAAACCCATTTTGCATGAAAACCTCCGTCAATTCTGGCAATTTTAATCATTACTATATATGAATTTAATAATATATCGGCATTAATGTAAAAAAAAAAATAATTTTAATAATTGATTTTATTTATGTTTATTTTAGTTAGAACTTTACAAATTTCGTGGCTCTAATAGATGTGCACGAACGAAATCAATTGTTAAATATTTTTGTTAACGTTGTTTTTTTTTTTTTTTTCGTACAACCCTAGTGTAATGACCTTGCTTGAAAAAGGGTAAAAGGGGGGGGGGTTGAAAAATGTAGTTTCTAATGTATCCAGAACGGAAATATGTTTAAATTTGGATTAAAAATAAACAAAAAACTTTTATTTATGATTAAAAAAATTTAATAAGTAAATATTAGCAAAATGTTTTACAGTGTACACAATATATGCATCATTCTTTCAAGGTAACTTAAATTGTAATTTTATTGCAAGTTTGGTAGTGTGTGTACTACTTTTAAATGAGTTCTGTATGTTGTACAGTCGAGAGTGCAGGGATACATAGTAAGCCTCTCTCCTTCTACCTTAAACACTTTGTAGTGACTAGCGATCCTCTTAGCCTTTAGGCCCTCCGGATTTATTGTTTTCCAATAGTATGTTTTCATATAACTTTATATATAATGGAACAGATTATAGTATTAAATTTGTTTTTTAGCGAGGATTCATCACTGCCAAGGAACGTTGCACAAGCATAAAAAGTTATAAAATGATAAAAGTTATACTGAGATTATAAAATGCTTGGCTTTCATGGGAATCTCCAGGGTGGGAGCAGTGACAATTAGCTCGGCATTGCCGATTTCCACGGGGAGCCACGGGGAGGCTGTCACTTAGACCCTTGCTCCCACCCAGTAAAACTACATATACAAATACAATTACAATTAATATTTGAATATACATATACAGACACTTTAAAATGATCTAGAAGATCAAAGCTTTAAAATGTTAAAATCGATATATAACAAAATATACATATACAAAGACTATAAAATGATCTTAAAGCACAAAACTTTAAAACTTTAAGATGTTAAAATCTATATAAAGCAAATATACATATACAGACACTATAAAACGATCTTAAAGATCAAACTTTAAAAACTTTAAAGTGTTAAGTCGATGTAAGACCATGATTAAAAATTGTAATTAAAACTGTATAATACTTTCCAAACCAGATCTTCTCAATGACTCTTCACATAAAATATCCCAAAACAGACTTTTTCATTGTTCCGCACCAGCCTTACCAGCAAGCGTGGCGCTGCCATGGCCCTTGCCTAGTTACCTAGGCGCCCCACTGGCATCGTCTGGTGCGGCAGTCAATTACTTGTCTGCATCCCCCATATTTAAAATTACACTGAATCTAGAAGATCATCATTGGAAGTTTTAATAATTCTGTAAACGGCTTCGACAAATCCTTGGATTACATTATATATATATATATATATATATATATTGAGGTTAAAGGCCATGTTTCTCCTAGTTTTGTTAATGTAGCAGTTAGTGTTACTCTCTCAGTTTCAAACATTTCGCAACTATATAGTATATGATATACATGTTGTGGATCACTACCAAAATCGCAGGTTTCATTGTTTATTTTATTGATTCTTAGTAAATAGCTTTTTACTTGGCAGTGTCCACTGATTATATCTCTCATAGTTTTATTAAAGTTGATATTACTATTATACCAATCTTCAGTATCTTTAATATAATTCTTTATTCCCAAATTTCCATCTAATTTGAACCATTCAATATTCCATCGCTTTACTGCAAATATATATAATTTTTTTTAAATTTCTTTTAGGCTAAATATTTCGTCATCTTCCAAACATTGGATCCATCTATTATCATCTTGTGTGAAGCCTTTGAATGTCTTGTTTTCTATTGTTATTAATTTACCAGTATATTATAAATCATAAATGATATTCCTATTATTTATAATATAATATATTGGTAGTTCTTTGCTAAGGATTACGGATGCCGCATATGAGGTTGTAGATACCATGTTATAAATGTTAATAAGAATAGTTCTTTGTAGTGATCTTAGTTTTTTGACTATACATCTGTTTTGTATTATATTACCTATTGCAGTAATACCATAGGTTATAACACTAATAAAAAGAGCATTATATATTATCTTACGGGATCGAATATTATAATTTGTATATTTCCAGATCTTGCTGTTAATTCTGTTGCTAAGCACCCGCAATGTTTGTGCCATCATATTAATGTGAGGAATAAATGTTAACTTATTGTCAATTATCAGGCCTAGATATGTAGTTTGGTTAACGATTTTAATATTTTTGCCATTATAATTGATAGATGGAGTTCTTGCGTTTAAATTTCCTTTCACTATTATACCAACTGTTTTACCTTGAGCCACTTTTAATCCTCTATTTTTTGTCCATGTATTTAGTCTTTTCATTTCAGCATTAGCCTTCATTTCCATCTCTCTTCTACTATTGGCACCTAGGATTATAACACAGTCGTCTGCATATGCAATTCTGTGTACCCCAAGATCTCTGTAGAGGTTTAAATAGCTGTTAAAGACTATATTCCACATAATTGGTCCTAAGACCGACCCTTGTGGGCATCCTCTATTCATAGTTTTATCGTATTTTATTATGTCATTGGAGATACTAACTTTTCTATCCTTGAAATAATCATACAACACCCTCTTCTCATCGTATCCTATATCCAGTTCTTTAATCTCATTCTTAATGCTATTCCACTCTAAGGTAGAGAATGCATTTGTTATATCAATCATTATTAAGATAACGTATTTAAATTCCATACTTGTTATCTTTTTCATTACTTTCCAAATAGCATTTTCTGTAGATTTTTTTGTTCTAAAGCCAAATTGATGTTTATTTAATTTCCTCTCAATTTCATTTTTAATTCTATTTAGTAATAATCTTTCTAAAATTTTACTAAATACAGGCAATAAACATATAGGTCTATATGAACTGGGATTTAATTTATCTTTATTATTGCCTTTGTATAAAATTATAATTTCAGCTATCTTCCACACATTAGGGAACTTTCCACTCCTAAGAGATTTATTCATTATATCCCAAACGATGCTTTTAATTTCATCCCATATTTCTCTAAGGACTTCTACTGTTATATGATCCATTCCTGGTGCCTTCTTCAAACCACATTTCCGGAAAGCCTCTTCTAGTTCTTCTGTTTTGAATTCCACGCTTGTACTATTATCATTATCTTTCGTAATCAAGACTTGTTCTTCATGGGATTCCATATTTGGGATTAATATATTTATTAATTTCTCGTATGTATCTTGTATATTATTTGTATATACACCATTAATTTTAATTGTACCTATATTTTCATATTTTTTTAATTTTTCCTCGAACCATTTTGTCTGGAACATTCCAGATGTTTTCTTTACTTTCTTTAACGACATATTCTTCCCACTTTATGGTCATATTTAGTTTAATAGTTTGTTTGTATTCTCTTCTGGCTCTTTTATATTCCTCCCTATATAAGTCTTTAGCGTCACATGGACAACACCTTCTGTATAACCGGTTTTTCCTTTTTAAATTCTTTTTCATTTCACTCATCTGTTTGTTCCACCACCAAAAATTCTTATATACTCTTCTACTATTAGAATTTCTTGTTTTTTGTGTGCAAGCTCCAACAATAATTTTATAGAGACTTGCTATTCTCTCCTCTATTCCTAAGTTGTTAAAATTTACCACCTCCAAACGATTCTTTATGTCCCTTCTTACTATGTTCCAATTATTGACCTTATTATGTAATCTTATTTTATTTTCTATTAATTTAATGTTATCTTTTCTCCATAAGAAGCTGATTTTATTATGATTACTAATACTGCCTTCGACGTTCCAATTTATGCATTCTCCTAGGAGACTTGCAGATGTAAAAGTAGTCAATATTCTCTTGGCCGTGTATAGAATCATATGTGAATAATTCGGTAACCTCATTAAGTATATTTAGGTTATTCTTGGTGATAAACTCTTCTATCTTCGCTCCTCTTATATCACTGTGTTTAGAGTGCCATAACGACGATTTCGCATTAAAGTCGCCTCCAATAATCCAGTTGGCTTTTGTTTCAGTTTTTATCATATTATTTAATTCGTTTATGTTTATATTTATGTCATCCTTAGGTGGACAGTAGCAGTTGACTATGTTTCTATGCTTCTACCTTAAACAGCTGGGCTGTTGTTCTGCTAAGTGTGGTTTTACGTACGCTGTGGCAATGAACTTGACTTTGCTGGAACGTGCAAAACACTCCTCGCCCTAGTTACGCCGAGTGGGACTGAAGGTTCCGACACGTGTGTTTCTCCCGAGAGTAGTTAGGTCACAGTTAAAAGTATCTGAAAATCCAATCAAATTTATCAATGCTTAAAATATTTGTTACAATCAAATTAAATGCGAATATTCCTAATACAACTTAAATATTAAAAAAGTAAACTTTGAAAAATACTCCGTTGTCTATATTTACAAAACTTATTGATATCAGTATTGAACTTTACAATAATGATACAACAAAAAAATTTTTTTTCGAAATAATTTCTAGTATATTACACAACGAAACATAAACACAGTTCTTCTAGTCCTTTTGTATGCATCTCACCCTAATATTTAGAGATACGTGGCTTTGAAAAACCAGTTTTTAACAACGTTGGAGTGCTCCGAAAGTGTTTCTAATATGCACGATGTTTTGAAATTAATCTGTAAGAACCCTTATTGTCGTACATCAGCACATCTGGCGCGTACAGTTTCTTAGAGAGAAAGAGAAGCTCCCTGCGCCAGGTAGGCGTGCACCTTAAGTACCATTGTAATGCTTCTGAAGATATTACGTGTATTTGACGAGTCGTATTCGAGGCGCCGCGCCGATTGGCGGACTACTTCCCGCCACGCGGAAGTAACAACGTCGCTACGTGCGGCCGTGGTTGGCGGTACGAGCTACGTCTTCGCTCCCGTGTTGTCAAACGCTCCACGCCGCCAATCAGCTGGCGCTTTGTTTGCCGCGCGCCTCGTGCATACCGTCAGCCCCGGCCTTGCCTCCACCTGGCCGCGTGTGTTATCTGCGGCGCTCGAGCTCCTTCAGTTATCTCCGGCTAAGGCGTCAAGGCCGGCCTTCCCTAACTTGTTCTGCTCCACTGCTCCAACTGCCTCCCCGCAGACATATGTTCTCCACGCAACACTTCACGTTCAACTCCCCCTATCCTCGCCCTCCTGTTCGTCACCCATCTCTGTTGTACCGTTGGGTCAATAGTTGTGCTGCACGCCAGGTATACTCTATCCGCCGTGTTCCTCACACGTTTCGACGCAAACCTTCGAAAAATCACCCCAACGTATGACGTGTTTGGTTTTTTCCTAAATATGTCATGTATCACAAGCGTTTTGTACTTCTCTTAACATAAAAGTACCTTTTTTTTTTTTGTTAAATTTAACTTATACTTTTATTTAATATATAAATTATGATATTTCATTTTTAATTAATATGGATAAAACCAGGGAGAAAATAGGTGTGTTGGTAATGCCTGGTAAGAATCAGTTGTTAAGCAAAATATTTTTTAACTGAGTGCGTCGTCCGTTTGGTGCATTTTTCTATACTTGGTTAAGATTTGTTTGCATGAGGCGGAGGAAAAGTCTGAAAGTAGAACTTTTAGCAGGGCTTCAGAAAATTTGGAGTCACTGTGGAATGAACTTTATCAGCGAGCTTCACTGTCTTCACAAGCCGGAGGCGTAATCCGAGGAGATCAGAGCCCACCACATATAAATAATAGCAGAAAACATTGTCTGTGGTCATATAGCTCTTGAACATCTGCTCGGAGACACAGGCGCTGATGTCTAGCTTCCTGAAGGGGGGGGGNCCTGTAACCATATTTAAGTATTACAATCTTTTCACACACTCTTCCATTCTCCTTGGGCACTGTAAAGATCTTACTATTAAACATTTTATTACATTATACCGAGCATTTCTGTTTTCGGTTACATAAATTCACGTAGCAAATATACCGGGTGAGTCGCCCGCGCCTATTTATACGTATGTATGCAACCCGCTCACAGTACTACCCGTCTAACAAAAAAAATCAATCGTAGCAGAACACCACGTGCGCGTTGATTCGTTGTCGCCAGTACAGTAAGAGAACGGATGGTGTTATGTAAGCAATGCGTCGAGGAGCAGTCACTTTTCAAATAATGCACATACTTTTATTGTGTTCAACCAGATTGTTGCTATGTTTACAGAATACGTTGGTACATGACGATTGCGTCCTTAGTAACACACATCTGCCTCGCTTCAAGCCATTGTGTTACTTCGTGTGACATAAAAATTGCTGTCACCGCTTACTGTAGTGACGAAATAAATCGACGCGCAAGGTTCTGTTTTGAAGCGATTGTCTATTTTCGCGCCCCTGATTGGTGCAGGCTGACGATGGTGTCGAANAGAATACGTTGGTACATGACGATTGCGTCCTTAGTAACACACATCTGCCTCGCTTCGAGCCATTGTGTTACTTCGTGTGACGTAAAAATGCTGTCACCGCTTACTGTAGTGACGAAATAAATCGACGCGCAAGGTTCTGTTTTGAAGCGATTGTCTATTTTCGCNTGCTGTCACCGCTTACTGTAGTGACGAAATAAATCGACGCGCAAGGTTCTGTTTTGAAGCGATTGTCTATTTTCGCGCCCCTGATTGGTGCAGGCTGACGATGGTGTCGAATGTTCAGCCAACAGAAGACGAGGCGCCTTAACGAGTACGTACACTACACGGGACTCTGCTACACAAGAGACAGTTATTTTACAACGGAGCAGATGTTTTGTTAAATGTGTTTATTTGTGTGCGGGTTGCATAGACACGGACAAACAGGCGTGGGTGACTCGGCCGGTATAAAAAGAATGAGGCAGGTCGTACTGAAGTAGTGACCAACCACTGTTTATCAACCAAAGGGGGTGACACCTCTGCTGATTGAAAAGTGGAGGTGTGGCCGCCCCTTCCTTCCCCCTCCCCCTCACAAGGATAAACGGCGCCAATGCTCGGAGGCCATCCAGAGGTACGACTGTAATCGAGGTTAAGTTTCATACTGCTGATACACGACCGGTTTTTAATCAAGGTAGCGGTTTCAAGAAAATACTGCATTCCAATTTGTTAGGTCGAAACATTTGTGAATAGCTTTAAAGTTTGGCACTTTGAAGTATTCCAGTAAAATATATTGAAATGCGTGTGAAATGTCTTCTGTGCTGAACAGTGGCGAAACTACGTCTCCAACATAAAAAGGGTCGGCACGCCTTCAGGTGCTGCACTTGCGACATTTCTGTTTCACTTATAATTTTCATTTTGGTGCGACCGAAACCTAAATTACATACTGCACAAAATAATGAGAAAAGTCCATAATCCAGAAGCGAAGATGTATATAAGTATCAGAAATACATCATAATAATTCATTAGAGATTTTGTACAATATCTCCAATGCTTCTCGGTGAATAGGCCGGGATTACGATGACTTCACGTTTCACATAACATGTTACAAGTAACACGATCACGTAAGCCTGCTACACCTTGGTGTTTCAATGATACATATTACACAATAGTAGTAGGAAAATGGTCCTTCTGGGACACCTGGCTGCTGGCTGCATAGCCGTATCACCACGCCGCCCATCTTTATTGACGTCAAGCGGAAACCACCTGCTCTGTCATTCCTCGTCAATGGCATCCATTTTCTCGAATCTTCCTCAAAACCAGAAAAATTGCCCACAGAAGTTTCCCTCACCAAAATTCATATGAGCTACTCAGTTCGAAAATAGCACATATCCCCAATATGACTAAGTGACTCCTATTTGGGAATGGGGAGTAGAGGGGTTGAGGAGTTACCCTAATATTCATGCTCTGTCATTCCATGCCAGCACCATCCATCTTGTCTGAAGAATGTTCGAGTTCATTGCCCTGCCATGCAAATTCTCTCATTCCTTTAAGTCTCTCTCACCGATGTCCATTCTCTCTCATTTGCTTTATCTTTTGGGGTTTTCTCATATTCCTTCCTATCTTCTTTATTTCCTCTCTTGTGTCTTTCTTAATTCTCATGCGCCACCAGAGTTTGCTAAGCCATCTTTAATACCCATGCATGTCACCAGTCGGCCGCTGTAGTAGGCCATGTTTGATTCTCGCGCCCGCCACCAGAGTGTTTGAAGTTTTACAGTTTGAGGCTAGGAGCACTGGTATTATCACCGCCATCTTGTGTGTCTTGGTGGTTCACTCGTCACCTGCAGGGGTACGCTAGCATCGGGGCGTGTAGTTCAAATGGTGAGCACCAGGAACGCTGGGAATTATTTTTTTTGTTGGTAGTCGTTTCGGAACTAAAAAAAAAATGCCAGAGGCATGCAGGATCGTTCCAGCATCCCTGGGCTCGGCAGTCGAGCTTCTTGCCCACAAGACTACTGCGACATCTAGGAAAGTAGGATGTTTAACGACGAATACGTATATAGTTATTACCATCCCGGTATTCAGACAGGCTCCCCGACGTTATATATATATATTACATGGTTAGGGGAAGAAATAAGGTCAAATTCATAACATAAGCATCACCCCCAGCTATGAAAATGACTGCATGGTCAAGTAGGCATTAGGCCCTCTTATAAGCATAGTTGATCACCATTTCCTATATCCGAAAGCTATATCCACCACATTCATATAATATGCATCGACTCCGACAACGAGTAGCACGACAATGTCAACGGCACCTTTAAGTGCTTGTATAAGCATAGTCGGCCACCATTTCTAATATTCCGAAGCTACATTCGCCAAATTCATATCACACACACACNTGCTTGTATAAGCATAGTCGGCCACCATTTCTAATATTCCGAAGCTACATTCGCCAAATTCATATCACACACACATCGTTCCCGAGAGCGAAGGGGTGGTAGGGTCCATTAGACCATAACCACGCGCTTATAAGCATAGATNTGCTTGTATAAGCATAGTCGGCCACCATTTCTAATATTCCGAAGCTACATTCGCCAAATTCATATCACACACACACATCGTTCCCGAGAGCGAAGGGGTGGTAGGGTCCATTAGACCATAACCACGCGCTTATAAGCATAGATNCACACACACATCGTTCCCGAGAGCGAAGGGGTGGTAGGGTCCATTAGACCATAACCACGCGCTTATAAGCATAGATAACAACAATTTCGCATCTGCTAAGGCCATAGTCATCAAATTTAAATCATACAAATCGTCCCAACATAGAACAGGACAGTAGGGTCAATTATGCATTAAACCTATATATAAACATAGTTGCCTGTAATTTCCTATCTGCGAAAGCCGCGAGTTGCCAAATTCATATCACTGGTATTATTCCTGGATGCAATCAATGCAATAAGGATAATAAGGACCTTAAGCCCTATTATCAGCGTAGGAGGGCGTTAAATCAAAACTATTAAAGTTCAGCTAGCATGTAACAGTCAGCCGTACATGAAAAGAAAATAAAGGTAGGTGTACATACAATTGTGTTGCAAGCATGTCGTAGTAGTTAGTAATTGCCGATGCCTGTAGGAAATATCACACATACACGCTGGCCCACGTGCACTTGTCAACCACCTACCAACCACCACCACCACGCTCGTAGTCTGCTACCGCAATGACTGTGATAATACCAGCGCTCGTAGCTTCGAACTGTAGAACTTCAAACACACTGGTGGCGGGCGAATGAATCTACGATGGCAGCCGACTGATGGCTGGCGTGGGAATTAAATATGGCTTAGCACACTCTGGTAGCAGATGCGGGAATCAAAGATGGCCGCCTACATGAGACAGCATGGGAAGCAGGCATGTGAATTAAAGATCGCTTAGCACACACTGGTAGCGGATGCGGAATCAAAGATGGCCGGCTACAGCAGACGATAGTGATGAGGGAACACCCTAGATGGTGGGCTCGAGAAGCAAGAGAGGGAAGGGTGAAAATAAAGGAGATCGGGAGGAATATGAGAAACCCCTCCCCGCCTTATCCAAGGAGTACAACGGACACGAGAGAGAGAGAGAGAGAGAGAGAGAGAGAGAGGAAGAAATGAGGGAGAGTGAGAATAAAAAAAGGCACAAGGCAGAAAATAAAGGAGACTGGAAGGAATATGAGAAAACCCTAAGGGATAGAGCAGGCGAGAGAGAACGGACGTGAGTACAAGAGACTGGAAGGAATGAGAAAAGTTGTAGGACTGGGTAATGAACCCGAACATTATTCAGACAAGATGGATGGTGCTGGGATGGAATGACAAAGTGTGAATATTAGGGTAACTTCTCAACCCCTAAACTCCTCATTCCCAAAAAGGATTCACTTAGCCACTTTGGGGATATCTGCTATTTTCTAACTGAGTAGCTCATATGAATTTTGGCAAGGAAAATTTATGCTGGAAATTTTTTTGGTTTTGAGGGGAATTCGGGACATTTTGGGCGTTTTGGGGGAAAGGGGGGGATTACAAGGGAAGAAAGGCAAAAATGGCCGCTATTGGCAAGGAATGTCAGAGCAGGAGGTTTCCGCGTGACTTCATCCAAGACCGTCATGGTGCCGCGGCTCCTTAGTCAGCAGTCAGCATCCAGGTGTCCCAGAAGGAACATTGTCCTACTACTCACAGTTTCCTAAAAAAAAAAAAAAATCAAGCCAGTGCCTAGCTTTTGCGTGATACGTGTCTCCGTATTACGTGAACTTGCTTGCCAATCGTAATAGAGACAGAGTGTTTTTTTCGTGGTTTTATTTTTTGCCCAGCGGTTTTTATTCAGCACACAAGTTAACGTGCATACGCTAAACATCATGGTATAGCACCCGAAAAAAATTACGTTTTACGTAAACGTGAAAGCATACTGTGATGTGTTACATGTAAGATGAAGTGACAGTAATCCGGGCCTTACTCTCATTCATGGCGTCCTTTACTAATTGTATGGAGGGCAATGCATACCAACCCTGACCCCTAGTTGTTATATCTTTGCTATTGGACAACTTGAAAAGAACAAATATGTGGTTGTATGAAACAGTGATCGAGGGAATGTCGTGCATGGTGTGTGGCAAGTAGCGGACAAACACAGAGTCGCAACTCATCGCCATAACGAGACAACCTTATCTTATCCATTTGTTTACCGAATTAGGTTCTACGGCACTGACAATGTAACAACAAAGAGTATACTACAAATGTTCACTTTGTTATGTTGGCAGACAAAGCATGACGTCGCCAGCTTGTATGTTTTTTAATACTAGTCTAAGTTATCTAGGCCGCATTATAGATTGCTTCATTTATTCGCAGTTATTTCACACCACAGATGCATTTATGAGAACTAGAATCATAGTCATGTAGATGAAACACTCATAAACAGTTTCATGCAAATATTCACGAAAATGAACGTGGCACGTAGTAACGGACAAAGAAAGCTGTGCTACCAACCCTGAAAATTAAGATGTGTAACCAAGCACGTGTTTCTAGAATACCTAATGATAAAAATTACATGATCGTTTATTGTACAGGGTGAGTATAAAAGAATACCCCAACTTTGAAGGTATATAATATCAAAACCAAACAACCTATAACCTTGATTGACCAATCAAATGAACCGTGTAACCGTGAAGTTTGTTTACCATACATTCATAAATGTTCAATGTGACCATCATGAGCGGCCCGAACGACATCAAAGCGATAATCAAACTCGTTCCACGCTCTTGTCAGCATGTCCGGTGTTATGGTGTGGATGGCGTTCGTAACTCTCGGTTTGAGGTGGTGAGGGGGAAGCGAACTCGCATTCGACACGTCAATGTGAAGGAGATGGTCTGATGTTTACTTNATGGTGTGGATGGCGTTCGTAACTCTCGGTTTGAGGTGGTGAGGGGGAAGCGAACTCGCATTCGACACGTCAATGTGAAGGGGACCGTCTGATGTTTCCTTTATGTGCCCAGAACGAGGTAGACAATGACTTCATGTCTAAGCTGGTTTTTAGCGATGAAGCGACGTTCCATACAAATGGTAAGGTGAACTGGCATAACGTGCGGATATGGGGTCAGGAGCCTCCACATGAAACCACCGAACACGAGTGCGCTTCCCCCAAAGTGAACGTGTTTTGCGCTGTATCCAAAGACACTGTTTTCGGCCCTTTCTTTTTTCACGAGTCCACTGTTACTGGAATCCCTTATTTGGACATGCTTACAGAGTGGTTGTTTCCTCAGTTAGAAGAGGCGGCGAGGGACTTCATTTCCCAGCAGGATGGTCCGCCACCCCATTGGCACCTAGCTGTTTGCAAATACTTGAACGAGACGTTGCCGCAACGTGTGATTGGTCGAGGAGCAGCTGGTGACCAGGCTCTTCATCACTGGCCCCCAATAGTCCACGATCCCGACTAAAATCGACCTACCCTCATCTATTATTTGAAGAAGTATTTTTTATAAAAGATAATACATTAACTAATAAATCGCGCTTAGGTTGCCTAATCATATCCTGGCCAGGCTACCTTTAATTAAAAACAATTTAATAAATTTTTTTTAAATTACTCCCCTCATTTGTTACTTCGCAAAATTTCGTACCAATCTGTAGTACAAGACATAAGTAAAAATAAAAAATTAGGTTGCCTATATTTTGCTTGGTCCTACTACTAAGTTGACAGGTAAAAGCAGGTGAGTTTGCATTATTAATTTACCCTAATCTGTTATTAAATTGAAATATATATCAAATTGAAGGTAATTTTATTGCGAACACGATGGTATTATGTTGCGTAAGCAAAAGTGTCCAGACTTATGGTTGTCGCGCTGTAAAGTAAGCCGAATGAAAAAAAAAATTAAAAAGTCTCCACAGTATAATCGAAGTCATTAAAAATACATTTAATCCATTAGAGAATAGTATCGATAAAAATGCGTTGTTCAACGTTTCGACTGGTACAGCATCATCTTCAGATGTTACTTATTTCCTGCTTACCGTTAAGTCAGTAGGCAACCAGAAAAAATTGAATTTCATTTCTGAATGTTGTTCAGTTCCCGGGAGATTTGAAAAACTGATACAACGAAACGAAATCTTAAATTTGGCATCACAGTGCGTCACTGAAGCTCAGATGAACAAAGACAAGAGCAAGAAAGTTATACTTAAAATGGAACGAGACATCTGTGGCCGACTACTTGCAATTAGTATCGGTAAAAAAATTAGCATAGAACATGTTTGACTTCTCCACTAGCATCAGTGCCTCCTGCTCTTTTCTCGTGTGCTGGCGAAATGTTAAAAACAGATAAGTCTACGTTAGCCAAGACATTAAAGTCTCAAATGAAAATGGTGGAGCCAACACAAATCAACGTTGAAATAATATATGGTTTTTACTTCTTGCATCTTATCGGATCCTTCATGCCACAAACATTTGATAAGATAACTGAGTCTATCCTTATAAAACTTTGCTCAACTAATGCTTCTGAGATACACATCATATTTGACCGCTATTTAACACCTTCTGTCAAAGATTGCGAATGCCAAAGTCGACAGGAGTTCGATATTCCATACAGAATTACAGGGCCTCTACAACCCAGACCTACCGATCTTTGGGAAGCCTAAAAAATTATCGTTTTAAGGAGGCTTTAGTACAATTCTTAGCTAATTACTTGGAGAATGACAATTTGGTATCAATAATCCAAGGGAAAAATGTATTATAACAGTTGGGGATCAGTGCTTTTCTAATCACACAGAGGGAGATCATGTCGTTAAGTGTGAGGGAGTTGAATATATATGTCAACATGAAGAAGTGGTTACGCGAATTATATTTCATATATTCAAAGCGCCACCAAGTTCAAAAATTGTGGTAAAATCCTCTGATACTGACGTCTTGATAATTTTGCTGGCCAATATGCATAAAGTTTGAGAGTCAGAAATTTGGTTAGCAGGTTCAACAACTAAGAAAGGCAACAATAGAGATCTTAATTGCATTAATTGTACAGAATTAGCGTTGAAGTTGGGATCCACATTATGCCTAAGTCTGCCGGCTTTCCATGCATTCACAGGCTGCGATTACTCGGCAGTTTTTTTACAATCAAGGAAAAGTCAGACCTTTTAAAATCTTTTCGAAAAACGAGACTTACCAGAAAATATTGGCGTCATTAACAGATGAAGCAGACATTTTCATCGACGAAAAAATTGACGTTGTTCAGGAAGTGTAAATGACGCGGGATTTCGCACATTTCACAAAAAAGAAAGACAACGAACAATTTATGAAAAATATTAAAAGCTTCGACTCCAATTTGATTCCACCAAGCTGGAAATCGCTAAAACAAAACATTTTACGCACAATGTATGTCAGTTCTATGTGGCTTAATGCAACTGATCCTTGTAGATAACAACTACGTACTGAGGATTGCGGTTGGTTCATGGATGGCTACTTAAAGCCGACGGGGTTCGTTGGGGACCCAACGCCCTTACAAGTTGATGACATATTGCGCGCGACAAACAATGATAATAATGATGACAATCTCTTAGAATTTTACTATAACATTGCAATTTCTGATGAATCAGATGCTGAATAACTTTTTGTATTTGTACAAAAACTTTTCTCTTAAGTTTTTATGATAAAATTCTTTTTTATTATAACAAAAAATTGTTATAAATTTTTAAGCCTTTTCTAAAATACTTATTTATCTATTTATTCTATTATATGTTATGAAATGGTTAACATTTTAAAGATAACTTTATATTATTTGTATAATATATTACGTTATACATTTTCATAATATAAATTATTTTTATATTATTTACTTCAATAAATATTCTCGGTGGTAGAGCTGTCTTTCTCTATCACACGGAGAACAGCGCATGTTCTCTCTCTCTCTCTCTCTCTCACTCGGCAGAGGCCTCACGCACAGCTGCTATACTGCGTCCTTGTCTATCGCATGGAGTAGTATGTGCAGCGCTCTCTGTCGCGCCCCTCTCTTACTCAAATATTTCGTAGGCCTACTTTAAAGCGCGACAACAGTGAGTCTGGACCACTTTTGCTTAGGCAACCTAATACCATTCAATTTGACATATATTTCAATTAAATAACAGATGAGGGTAAATTAATAATGCAAACTCACCTGTTTTTACCTGTCAACTTCGTAGTAGGGCCAAGCAAAAGATAGGCAACATAATTTTTTTCTTTTTACTTATGTCTTGTACTACCGATTGGTACGAAATTTTGTGAAATAAAAAATTAGGGGAGTGATTAAAAAAAAATGTATTAAATTGTTTTTAATTAAGGGTAGCCTGGCCAGGATATGATTAGGCAACCTATGCGCGATTTGTTAGTTAATGTATTATCTTTTATAAAAAAAATACCTCTCATTCAAATAACAGTTGAGGGTAGGTCGATTTTAGTCGCGAATTTAGACTACAAGAAGCCAGGATCTAACCTCGTGCGATTTTTTCCTATGGGGGTACATAAAGGATCAAGTGTTTTGTTCACCATTGCCGGCTAGCATTGACGACCTCTAAACGAGAATTACGGACGCCATCCAAACCGTAACACCGGACACACTGACAAGAGTGTGGAACGAGTTTGATTATCGAGTAGATGTCGTTCGGGCCGCTCGTGGTGGTCACTTTGAACATTTATGAAGATATGGTAAACAAACTTCACAGTTCCACGGTTCATTTGATTGGTCAACGAAGGTTGTAGGTTGTTTGGTTTCGATATTATAGACCTTCAAAGTTAGGGTTTTTATTTATACTCTGCCTGTATATTTATGAAGTGCGTAGACAGTAAATATATTTATTAATTACGAAACCTTTATTTAATGCCGAATTTGTAAGACCATATAACCTGGAGTTCGGGTGTCTTCGGTAAGGATTCATTTTCTCTATTCGAGTTGACAGGGCCTGGCGTGTGGTAAATTCCCCACGCAACGCGGGGAATTGCGAGGATAGAGATGTAAAACCCCAGCGCGCGTACACCAGCTGCGCGAGGGGAAATGAGGTCGACGGAGGGGAGGGTTTGGAAGGGGAATCACGGGAGGGGAAAGGCGCGTGACGTCACGGTGGGGCCCGTGCGCATGCGCGCCGCCGTAGAAACAGCTGATTGCCGAGTAGTGTTGTCTGAGCGCGAGCGCAGATCAGTGTGCTGACGAACTCCGTTCGTGGCGTAGGTTCGTCGTGGCTGGTCCACGACAGCTCGATATTCGTCTGTGAACTTTTGCGACAAAAGAGTGCATCACGCTGTTTATTGACGGACACGCGTCTTCTGGAGTGACTTTTTTTTAGTTTTATTTCTGTTTTTGTGGTTAATGTACATGGTTGGTGAATCTTCCAGACTGTGCGTGCTGTATCTTCGTTTCGAAACCGTTCGTCGGGAAGTGTTGCGTAAGTGAAGTGCGTACTCTACTTATTTGCGGTGGAAGTGAACGCAGTTTCGTACTGTGGACGGCAGCTGTTGTCGGTGTAACTGTACCAGCGACGCGGAAGTGAAACGGTTGTCGGGCCGACCGTTAGCGCCGCGTAGCGACCGGCGCGGCAACTAGGCGTCTCCCCCCACCATCAGTGTGTTTTTTAAACTCGCCGACCTACTTGCGGCTGCGGGCGAGCGATCTAACCTCAATTCGCGAGCAGTCGACGGCTGAGGGCCGGCAAGTGAAAGTGACGAGGACCATGCGGTGCGAGTAGAGTGCCGTGCTGGCTGGTATCTTGCGGAGCGGAGAGATAAGACGTGGCGGCGATGGGGGCGCACAAAGACGCCGAGCACGAGAGCGGCTACTTCGAGGATGAGGACGACTACGAGGAGCTGACGAGGAAGCTGACCATCAGGACGGAGCAGAGCTCCAGCAGCGGACACACCACCTCGTCTTCGTCCAGCGATGGACGTCCCGAGCTGCGCGACAAGAACAGTGAGTACCACGCGAGTTGCTTCCGTCTCTCTCTGGTGCGTTCTTTGAGACTGCAACCTCCCGAGGACAGGGAGTACACGTGCTTCTCGCTGTTGTGGGCTGACACACCCCCCNATCCTCATGACCTTCATAAACTGGATCTCGGGAAATAATCGAAGGCACGAGTGTAAGAAGGGTTTAAGTTGCATAATGAAAGTTACGAGATAATTGACTTCGAATGCAGATTTGTGTTACGCAACCCTTTGTCCGTGAATGAATCCAGATAATTTGTGCAATTCACCTATTTCCGATGGTGTAAAAGATGGGTAAATATTTTCATTTATGTGGAAAAATTTGTTATTTACATATTGTAACACCACCTTCATCCACTCGTGTCTTCAATGAATATTGTACCTTATAGTAAAACTATACTTATCCGTTTATTTTGTCTCTACTTGACGAATATTAATACATGTGTGATTTCGGAAGCTAATAAAATACAAACAGCGTGGCATCGTATCTAACGTTGTTTTGCGTGCGTGAAACGTGACGGTATTGGCACGTGCAATACCTGTGTCATCATTCTTGCGCCAGTCAGCAAACTGGCAAGCATTCGTGACCCTTGAGCGAGAGACTGTTATTAGCGACAGCTAATCGTAATCGGGGCCACAGTCGGAAATTCGTGATACTTCAGCTCATCAATCATAGACGTGACCAGAATAGTCTCATTCGAAGGACCCGCGGGCTAACACCACAATTTAACTGGCCAAGGCCAGCACAGATGTAACTTACAAGGACGCTAGAGCTCATCAGTTGTTTGTAAGTGTGTTGCAATGGCGGTGAATGATTAAGTGAAATGTTCTGAACATACTCCATTGTTACGGTAGGTCTTGTGACATCAGGAATCTTTAACAACTCATCATTCAGCGGCATGGGCCCTGTATGAATATTTCTGTCCGTTCTGNTCTTGTGACATCAGGAATCTTTAACAACTCATCATTCAGCGGCATGGGCCCTGTATGAATATTTCTGTCCGTTCTCTGACGACATAGTGTAGTAATGGAGTATGTTCAAAATATTTCACTTAACAACTAGAGCTCATCTTCCTATAGCACAGCTAATTCACTTGCATTTTTTTTTTCAAGAAATGCAAAAAATATATATATACAGTCGCTGTTATTTACTTTTATCGTAATAAATTATTCAAAGAGAAAACTAAATAAAATTGATTAGGGATATAATTTTTAGGACTGCCCTGCTCTGTTTCCTTGAGTAAAAGGACAGTAGTAACTTTTACTATAGTTTAATCCATTGGCTTACTTGACGTGTAATGTCATACTGTTAATAGATCTAATTGGCGAGAAATTCTGCTTTCTGGGAATGCATATCGCTGTGTTTTGGGAGGGCCCGGCTCGGTGCACACCTGACCTTGAGCTGTTGTAAACATATTATACTAGGGATTCCCCTTCACTGGACCACTCGGTGGTCACCCCCATCAGCTGCTCTGCAGTTAAACCTGTGTGTACAGTCTGGTGCATAATTTCGCACGATTGTAGCTTTTTGCAGCGTGTTTACCGTATTTAACGCGCCGGGTATAGCCCACCATAGGATGTTCACGGTAAAGTGAGCACTTCTGAGGCCCTAAGTTACCTTTCAGCCATTTGTCCTTTAACCACATTTTAAAATAAATATTGCTATGTAAGTAATAAACAAGGTGTGTGTATTCCACCCCACTCGGAAGTTAACTTCTATAGTTAAAATAAAATATTTTGGACTATTATTCCAAATAAGAGGGTTTTCAAAAGTGCTCACTTTACCGTGACAACCGATAGCAACTATTCTCTGAAGCCCTGCTCAAGTCATTATTTCAGGCTATTCCTTCAGCTCATACAAACAAAGCTTAACCAAGTCTAGAAAATTACACCAACCGGACAACGCACCCAGTTTACTATTTTGCACGAGAACTACTACTTACACACGACTCTTTTTTCTCTTGTTTTGTTCATATGATTTACAAACATATAGATAAAATTTAAGTGGAAAATTGTTCAAGCAACGTTTGTGGTACAGGACATATTTAAGAAGTGAGCAAACACTTAGTACATGGGGGAGATTTTTTTTCGAAAGTTTGATTGGAAAAGCGTGAAGCGACAGGGAGGGACTAGATAGTATGTGTTGTGGTGTGGGGTTATCCCCCGCGAGGTGGAGCTCCAGATGGCGTGGCACGGCGCTGGCGGATATGCC
>NQII01002323.1:89227-102387 GCA_002778355.1 Clitarchus hookeri
TGTGGCGCCGCGAACTGGGTCGCCTTGCCTCATTCAACCTCTGCGCGCGCTGGCCCGCCCCCGCTCTGTCTTGTTCCTCTGTCGCCGCCGTCAGCCGTCATTCTGATGCTCTCGCACTCGTCATTCGAGAGAGCCAGGGGCGTGTGTTGCGTTTACACGCAGTGCTCGGTCCTTTCCCGACTGATTGCGATACGCGTCTATACTGTGCCTATAGTACATTCGCGGTTCCTTCAAGCTTTTCTGAAGCCCTGCCTCAAGTTCTACTTTCGGGATATTCCTCCGCCTCGTGCAAACACAGCTCAAGCAAGTCTAGCAAATTACACCGAAGGGACAACTTACCGCGTTCGTGCGCACTCGCTTAAATTATATTTGACGTAAGGACTATTTCTTGCTACTAATTACCACCATACCGGTTTTCTCGCTGTTTTTATTCATTTGAAATATTGTGATTTATAAATGAAATTTAAGTGGAAGTTCCCATTTAACCAAATGTAAAAGACGGTTTCATGTTAACAGAAGTATAAAACGCGTGTGATATGACTCATTTAAAAAACGACCAAACACGCCATACATGGAGTGATTGTTCAAAACGCTTGATTCAAAATGTGTGAAGAAACTGGAATAGGCTATAATGTGCGTTTTATGTGGTCAGCTGTCTGGTTACGACGTGCCTGATAACACACGACGCGTTCTCCCCGCAGTTAGAAATGTCAGTTCATGCTGTATATTTGACTAATAGGCTTGTGTGATTACAAGTAGTTAACATTTATTATTAAACGATTTCCCCGCGGCAGATTCCGGATTTTAGTCGCTGTCTTCTGCCCCAAAAAAATTCAACCTCATTTTCCTCGTCAAGAGACGGGAACTGTTGTGTGCTGTGTCTCGCGTGCTCTAGTGCCCCGAAAAGATGTCCTTGAGCTGAAATATGAAAGAAGCTTAAGTAGATCTCGCAAAATATTTGTATGTGTGTTTTAAGAACTGTAAGGGAAGTTGCATTACAAGAGANAAGAAGCTTAAGTAGATCTCGCAAAATATTTGTATGTGTGTTTTAAGAACTGTAAGGGAAGTTGCATTACAAGAGACTACAACAAAGTACGTACTCAATTTTTGTATAAAGAAACCTTCGTATAGAAAGTCATACGTACGTAAACAAAATGATAAAATGGCGTTTACATAAGAATGAGGTTACCTTAAATGTGCGGAGATTTGAAGGTTGAAGAAGGCCGAAGGTTAAAAATATGTGATCTGCCACTTCCATTTTTACCCGTCACTTTTGAAAGCCGAATAGTAATAATTATACTTTAAGCTGGAATCAGTTACGGGCGTAAGCAGTTGTTAGCTTAATCCTGTTATGTTTNCGAATAGTAATAATTATACTTTAAGCTGGAATCAGTTACGGGCGTAAGCAGTTGTTAGCTTAATCCTGTTATGTTTATGTTGTGTATATTTACGGAAGTCGTTAGAAATTGTGCCAAAATGCCCTGTTTTTCATCCCCTCCCCCGTGTACNTTATGTTGTGTATATTTACGGAAGTCGTTAGAAATTGTGCCAAAATGCCCTGTTTTTCATCCCCTCCCCCGTGTACTACCACAATGTCATGCAATTTGCTTTTACGTGACTTATCACCTACTTAATACAATAAACAGAAAATAGCTATGCTGTATATGATTAGGGAAGAGTAATTTTGTCAGCCAGGAACCTGCAGTCACAAACACCTGTTCCTAAAGGGTCGAGGTCACGAAACAAGCATTCATCGTCCAGTATGTTTTTGTATATTAATAGGCCTATAGCCCGCACGCCTAACATCGGTGCGACCTGTGTCAGTCGAAACTTCTATTAGAAATTCCATTATTGCCAAACTGGGTTTACGCTACAATCTGGCAAAAGAACTGGATTCACGCGGACATATTTGTTGGAAACACAATGTTTATGCAGACTTGATAAGAGGGCAGGGATTACACGTCTTTTCCGCGTTACGGTAACCTTGACTCGAACAACTAGCAGACTCTGTTTTGTCATAACCTGTTCAACAGCTGCACGTTATGTTGTTCCCTGNTAACCTTGACTCGAACAACTAGCAGACTCTGTTTTGTCATAACCTGTTCAACAGCTGCACGTTATGTTGTTCCCTGCGACCGTGCTGTCATTTGTTTGCCTTCTCACCGCATCTGAATTGACGTGAAATTAGTTCGGAATTGAGTAAAGCTATTTATGCGAGCTCTATCCCAAAAGGTGCAAAAGAACTATTCGCATGTTGCCGGACGTTTTTACAAACTGAGTGTGCGTTTCCTTCCTTTGAGATTCGTTTGGTATGTGCATGTGTTGACACGACAGTTTATTCCCACGGAATGTGTCGCTGTCAACAAACTAGACGNCGTTTTTACAAACTGAGTGTGCGTTTCCTTCCTTTGAGATTCGTTTGGTATGTGCATGTGTTGACACGACAGTTTATTCCCACGGAATGTGTCGCTGTCAACAAACTAGACGTTGGCCCACTCGCGACAGTCGCTGAATTGGCATGTCNTTTATTCCCACGGAATGTGTCGCTGTCAACAAACTAGACGTTGGCCCACTCGCGACAGTCGCTGAATTGGCATGTCAAGGTCGAGTATGAAATGTTCATAGTTGCCTTCCTTAGCAGTGGTAGCCATACTTCGACTTGAAATGTCTGCCGCGAGTATTTGCAATGAACGGAAGAAAATCGCGATGTGTGTATGCTAGTGTAGTGGCAAAATCGGTGGCGTTAGATGCAGTGATGTATGTAACCAATCTTAAATACACCGGAAATCACGATAGCAAAAACAGCGTCGCGTCGAGGCTTTATCGGAAAGCGACGAGAACTGTAAGAAAGCACACGACATACACTAGGCGGTCCTTGTATGTGGTCTATATATTTGAAATACCTGCAGCAAAATAACTGTTCTGGCAGCTATCAATCGTTGTTGGCGGCTCAGCGGAATGATACAGCCGTATTTGTTTACTTCGGGAGCAAATNTGTTCTGGCAGCTATCAATCGTTGTTGGCGGCTCAGCGGAATGATACAGCCGTATTTGTTTACTTCGGGAGCAAAGTAAGGTGGAAGAAGTTAGCCCAGGAGGAGTTTAGAAAAAAAAAAGGAGAAAAGGAGGGGGGGGATTATCGCACGTGCCTTCTGTCCCCCTCCAACATCATTGTGGGGGTGGTAGCTAGCTGTCTCTCTCCCACGTGTTTGCAGCCGCCACGCTACACTGCCCTATCTATCCGTATTTACGCAACTCTATTGGTCTGCCAGTGTGTCATTGAGGCGAGCGTTTATGATTACTAAGGCATTCTGATTAGTATTTAATCATTTTGGAAGATAAAAAGCGTAGGTTATCATACGAACGGCTTAGTTTAGGTCAACAAATCATCCTAAATTTATTGGATATCGTTTATTCAAATATACATTTTAAGGTCTTATACCGCTATTCATATTCTCCTTAGCTTTATGCAATTTCGCGTTAGGAACAACCTTGCATGCAAGTAGATATGTTTATGCATACGTGCAGCTAAATGTACACGCATGTGCAGCCATTCCCTAACGGAACACGTAGCTTCNTGTTCTGGCAGCTATCAATCGTTGTTGGCGGCTCAGCGGAATGATACAGCCGTATTTGTTTACTTCGGGAGCAAATTAAGGTGGAAGAAGTTAGGCCAGGAGGAGTTTAGAAAAAAAAAGGAGAAAAGGAGGGGGGGGATTATCGCACGTGCCTTCTGTCCCCCTCCAACATCATTGTGGGGGTGGTAGCTAGCTGTCTCTCTCCCACGTGTTTGCAGCCGCCACGCTACACTGCCCTCTCTATCCGTATTTACGCAACTCTATTGGTCTGCCAGTGTGTCATTGAGGCGACCGTTTATGATTACTAAGGCATTCTGATTAGTATTTAATCATTTTGGAAGATAAAAAGCGTAGGTTATCATACGAACGGCTTAGTTTAGGTCAACAAATCATCCTAAATTTATTGGATATCGTTTATTCAAATATACATTTTATGGTCTTATACCGCTATTCATATTCTCCTTAGCTTTATGCAATTTCGCGTTAGGAACAACCTTGCATGCGAGTAGATATGTTTATGCATACGTGCAGCTAAATGTACACGCATGTGCAGCCATTCCCTAACGGAACACGTAGCTTCGTGGCTCGAGCTGCGTGCTAACGTAGGACGCGCCATGCGCTCCCCAGTTCTCCTTATCGGCCTTATCAGAGCGACGCGGAGGGACCGGAATAATCCACTCCGATCGCGGCCATTTAGTCGGTATCTCCCCCCCTTCTAGCGAACTGCTGGTCGTTATCTTATCGCGCTCGCTCGAAGTCCAGGCAGATGATACAACTCGGCGTCGTGTCTTTGTCCGCACCTGGGGCGTGTGGCTGGGCGCTTGTCCCTCTCAGGCCTACACTGCGCAAGCGTGACAGACATACTACTCACTAGCCGGCAGGGACGCACGGTATACCCTCAACTGAGTAAAGGGCGCCGTGATGAGAGGAAATGACCACCCAAGCTGTTTTTGCTCTCCGATAGTGACGAGTTGATAAGTTGTGTACAACGTCCAATGCCTTTCTTCGCAGTAATTTACCTGATTTGATGTAGGACTTGAATCCATATTTTAAATAAATTTTTTGCAATTACTAGCGTACTGCTGAAAAATTGAGACTTGTCTATTTTATGCATAATTTAATTTCGATTTTGATAGCACTAAAATTGAAATTTATAAGAAAAACAAAAAAAAACATGTTTTAAGAGAGACGCTGAAGTTGGTTGTTACGCCACTGTGTAAGTATGTAGTCTGTCCACGGTAAACTGAGCACTTTTGAAATCAACCTTTGAGAAATATTACTGCTCCTACCAGCATGTATTTTAACGCGCGCCCAGTAAAGTTGGTAACGACTGAGGGAAAGTAATTCCCTGTCTTAACGTTGAATTGGAAGTGTTACGTAAAAATTTGTGAATACTGACATTTTTTCTTTCTGTTTTGTTTTAATGCACATATTTGGAAGAATAAGCAAAGTTGTAAAAACAAATTTTAATTCTCCAACAATTTCACAGTTTATCTTGACCGATGCATGGATAAAGTGACCATGCCCACGGCAATGTTAGTTGTTGTACAGGTGGCGGAAGAATACACAATGCGCATGCAAGTAGAGCTTGAGCAGATCTTTCAAAAATGCCCAGATTACCGCGAAGTCCACACCATACAACAGCAGGCAATCTCGAGCGCTCCGCTGACCACGCGGGTCAGAGTTCAATGGGCGAGATGGTATCGGAGCCGTAGTGCGTGTGGGTCGTACGCAGATAGCGCTGGCTGCGATCGCTACCTTGACTGTTGACGTTCGCACAAAACATAATCTGAACTTTTTTTAAAGTTTAGATTTAGNCTGGCTGCGATCGCTACCTTGACTGTTGACGTTCGCACAAAACATAATCTGAACTTTTTTTAAAGTTTAGATTTAATAGTTGATAACCTAGGATTCCAGGTTTAACCCGCGTCAGTCGTCGACTGCCTAAACGTTGCAAGAAGTTAGATTAAATTTTTGACGCCGCTCAAGCCCATAACACTAGAATATAGTTTCCACCAAGGGCGTAGAAATGATATTTTTCAGGTGGGGATACATTTTTAAAATATACTTTTTTATATTCGTTTCGTTTCAACTCTTAGTATTTACAACAAAAAAAAAATATTTGGGTTAGGTTACCACTACTGTGTAGGTTGGTAGCATTGTCAGAATTTAGTGTACTTACATTAAATGCAGTATAACGTTCTATGTATACCACTCTTAGGCCCCGTCCACAATCGACTTGGCTTACACGACATAACAAACGAAACCGTCCGTCTACAACCGGCGTTAACGCAGAATAAAAAAAAGAAGCATTGTCTGGCCAATTAAGAAAGAGCATACGAATAGGAAACGATTTTTGCTAGCACATGAATTTTTACACACATGATTACAGCAGTTTTTATGACGTTTCACATTCTCATTGGCCGGCGTAAAAAACTTAGCGTCAGGTACTCAGAGATGACCACCTTAACGCCAAATACTAGTTGTGGACGTTGCNATGACTTTTCACATTCTCATTGGCCGGCGTAAAAAACTTAGCGTCAGGTACTCAGAGATGACCACCTTAACGCCAAGTCACGCAAATAACGCCAAATACTAGTTGTGGACGTTCCAGTGTCAAATACAGGCTCTTACTTCTTTATGCTATGCATGTAATGTGCGCCATGTCGAGGCCTTAGGTAAAGGGCNCAGTGTCAAATACAGGCTCTTACTTCTTTATGCTATGCATGTAATGTGCGCCATGTCGAGGCCTTAGGTAAAGGGCTATTCAAGGTTATTTAAGCACTCTTGATATCAACATTTGAGAAATGTCACTGCCCCTACCTGCATATATTTTAATGGGCACACTGACCGACAAGCACCCAGTTAAGTTGGTAATGATGGAGGGAAAGTAGTTCCATGTCGCAACGTTGCATTGAAAGTGTTGGGTAGAAATTTGTGAGTACTGAAATTATTTATATTGCTTCTTTTATTTAGTGCGTGTAAAAGTATGAATCATCATTGAAGAGCCTTCACATGAAGTGTATGGTGAGCCGACCTTGAGGCACGGAGGTCACCTGGGGTTGTCGGGATGGCACGGGCTAAATCTAGTTTTACAATTTAAGAACTGTGCAGTAAGTGCTGATCTGGGAGACGGAAACACGTCATCTCTGTATTCACAGTTTCCAATGTACCTATGCACTTCCAGCCAATGGGAACAGACGACAAGCCTGCCGTGTTTACATTTTCTATTAGAGAAGCTAGTTTTTGTGAGCAAATACAATCGTAAACACGCGCGCGCGCACACACACGCGCGTGCGCGCGCACACACACGCGCGCCTTTTTAAATATTTGTTACTTACATTGCCGCAAGTAGCAGTCTCCCGCCAACAGCACCGTCTGCTCTGTCCTGATTGGTAGCGGCCTTACAAGTTTAACTTAGGATATGAAATGGTTATATTTCTTTGTAACGCTTAAGGAAATCCCAACATCGCACACGACCTGAATAAGTTCCATTGGAAACCAACACATAATATTACACACTTTCTTTTCTTATGCACACGTCGTAACGCGTAATTTAACGTTTACTGTTCGCATAGTAAGCCCAGCTTAAGCCTCTTGGCCTTGTACCTGCGGCTTGCGTGCGGTCCTTGAAGAGGATCAACCAGAGAGAGAGAGTGTGTGTGTGGGAGGGGATCCCCGTGAGGCCACGTGCTGCTCGGAGCTGCAAGTGGGTCAGTGTTGACTGTGCAGTGCGCATGCGCAGGAGAGCCCATGTGGGCCACGCGTCGTAGATCGATGCCCCAGCTGTCAAGGACACCCCACCCGCGCCTTGCGTCCTGGTCCGCACGTGTCCTCGNCGCTCAAACACACTGAATGTTAAGAGGCCGTGTGTCACCCCTTACACAGTAATTATTCCTTTTAGTGTCATAACAGGACAGTCAGGGTCATTAATGAAAATGTTCCATGATAGAAGCTAGGGCACTGAGGCCCCATTGTTCCAAACGAGAAGGCTCTTCAAAAAGTGCACACTTTACCGTGAATGGCGTATAGAAGCATTGCGTTTCACGGTTTCTGTGCAAATGTTTGTATCTGATTGATAATGGGAGTCCCCTGGTTGTCGTTAAAAGGTGAGAATGAATCGATATATAAAAATTTGTATCAAGTTTATTGCTGCATAAATACGCGTTAATAGTTCATATACTATGACCGTAATGATGGGCACGGTAATTATCTAAGCTTCTATTGTAACATTTTTCAATAAATACTCCTTAATTTGAATCAGGAAAAAATCAATAAAAAAATGTAATATTTCGCGTGAGGCGGGGTTTAAGTGCGGTGATCCCATACTCGCACATTTCACTGCCCAGTTGTATCAGTAACGCCAGCTGACTGTTCCCATCCTCGTGGCGAGCACGCTTTTCCAAGCGCTCTAGTCCAGTCACGTGAACTTCCAACCTTTCTAAACCCTGCTGAAGATCTACTTTCAGGATATATATTCCTCCGCCCAATGCAAACAAAGCTTAACCGAGTCTAAAAAAAACTATACTAAAAGGACAACTTACCGTTTTCGTGTGCGCTCGGTGTAGTAATATTTTGCATGAGAATTATCTCTTACCAGAATTTACCAACACACGTATTTTTCTCTCATATTAATATTAAATGAAATTTTAAAATTTGTAGATAAAATATAAGTAAAACTTTATCTTTACAAAAAAAATGTACTTTTATGTAAACCCAAGTATGAAACGCTTGTGATACGTGGTATCTTAAACAACCATAAAGTCCTGCTTGGGTAATTTTTCAAAGGTTCTATTAAAAAAGTGTGAAGAAACCGCGAATATACTATAGCATAGAGGCTACATAGATGACTGAAAACACTAGTTTACTGGAGTTAAGAGGAGTGCAGTGGAGAAGTTTGGGCTATGCTCGACCACGTNATAGATGACTGAAAACACTAGTTTACTGGAGTTAAGAGGAGTGCAGTGGAGAAGTTTGGGCTATGCTCGACCACGACAGACAGAGACGGCTTTATCAAAGCTGCGTTGCGTGCGACACACACGCTAGCGTCGACAATCGCCGAGCATGTTTCTTGCAGCTTCGCCTCCTCCGTAGTCTTATTTGCATCCTGTTGTAACGGTTTTACTACGGTACGGCGCCCCCGCAGGTTTACCAACCCACCGGCACCGGGTGCAGGGGGTATAAGGGGCGCGGTTGTGGTCGGCAACTANATAGATGACTGAAAACACTAGTTTACTGGAGTTAAGAGGAGTGCAGTGGAGAAGTTTGGGCTATGCTCGACCACGTCAGACAGAGACGGCTTTATCAAAGCTGCGTTGCGTGCGACACACACGCTAGCGTCGACAATCGCCGAGCATGTTTCTTGCAGCTTCGCCTCCTCCGTAGTCTTATTTGCATCCTGTTGTAACGGTTTTACTACGGTAGGGCGCCCCCGCAGGTTTACCAACCCACCGGCACCGGGTGCAGGGGGTATAAGGGGCGCGGTTGTGGTCGGCAACTACTCCAGATTGTAAAACGTACTTATAACTTGTGTTATCTCCTTCCCTCATTCTTTCCAAGTGTGTGTAATTCCTACACCGACCATCTTCGCATATCTNACTCCAGATTGTAAAACGTACTTATAACTTGTGTTATCTCCTTCCCTCATTCTTTCCAAGTGTGTGTAATTCCTACACCGACCATCTTCGCATATCTCGTTGCCAGTCGTTATGGGTACAACATCCGCTCAAGTGCATTCTTTCGCCGTATCAGTTCACCTTTACTATGTGAACATGATATCCATGAAGGTACCTACACGGAGAAGGCGCTTCGAATACTAAAATCTTCAGCGAGACGAGATCATAGCGACTGGATTGTGGACCTGGCTCAAATAGAACCCAGCTCGGTATTGTATTCCGTGGTACTTATCGATCGGTTTATGTACGTATCCCACTTCTCCGTGTTTTCCTGTACTGTGGGACCGATCCATCAAACCTTTCCTCCGATGGTTGTGTTGCTTTTATCAACACTCTGCAACAGAAATTAATGTGACGATATCGCGTGGGAAATATGTGATCTGGATAGAGCAATTCAATTTGTAACGGATGTCACAATTTAACTTAAAAAAAAAAGAGTATTTATTAAATTTAATGGCAATTCTTGCCAGCCTGATTCAAGTGGCTATGTGTAACAATAAATGGAAGGGTAGCTCCACTTAGTATTCAGTTTCCTTAAAAATTCTTTCCTCGTAGAGCACACATTACTCTGATTTTTGTCTTATCAGTGTAGGTTTCGGACATTTGTGAAAATCTTTAAATTCAAAGAAATATTTTGATATGAAGTAAAAATTATTAAATTTTCTCTGTAAGGAATATTGCCTGCACAGCGTACCTGATGTTATAAGTGAGCGCCAAACACAAAATTTACGAATTGTAGCCTACATGTTCAAATTGAGTGCGTGAAGAGATTTGGGCGGCTCTTAACAACGAGGTCTTCAGAGCCAATGAGGTGATTGAGGTATGGAAACGAGAAATTCCGCCGACAAACGGCATCGTCCGGCACGATTCCCACTTGCGAAAATCCGATGACCCGGCCGGGGATTGAGCCCGGTTCGCCTTGGTGGGAGGCGAGCAGTCTAACCGCTCAGCCACCGCGGCCCCATGTTCACATTGAGGCAAACAATTTGGCGATTACGTAAAGTCAAGTGATAACATGTTAAATATAAATAATTAACTCAATAGTTTTTAATGAAACACTCCTGAAGAACAAAATTTAATATGTCATTTACTGAAAAGTTAAGAGCAATATTCGATTTGTTGTGAATTTGCATTCTTCCGTGGATCTAAAACTTGAACTCAAAGAGTTTTAATGTACAAACTTTTCAAGTAACACTTTAAAATATATTTTTTTTAATACGCGTGTACAGCATTAGTGAACGTGTAAAATATCCTGGTTCCATTTGTTAATCAGGTTGTTAAAAATTAATAATTTAGTTAAAAAAAAGGACAAGTGAAGGTTTATTCATATGTTCTTTTATTCAAAAATTTAATATTTCTTCTGTTTTTATACATTTTTTTTATGGAATGGCCAAATAGCGTGAATTGCTGAAGCGGGTAAATTTTACAGCCCTGCTGCAATGAGGCGGTGGACGGCCGGTGTCGTGTTGGTAGAGTTGACCAACTTGTAACTTTCACCAACAAGCCAGCGACAACCTGCCGACAGCAGGACAGCATTGTGCACGGGATTGGTTTTTATTTGTGCCACAAACACCGTGGGCAATGATATTTTTTTTACGCAGACACGGTAAAATTCGGAACAATGCTAAAATAATGGTTGTGATTTGAAAAACTAAATATTAGTATACTGGTCTTTGGTAGTATCATACTATCTCAAAATGCTAAGAGAATTCGTTATAAAACTTCACCGAAGCACCAGAATCGATTGTATTCCTTGAAAGAAGGGGGGGGGGATGCTCAAAAGTATTTACGTAGATTACTTTAACCGCACGTGTTGTCGAGGTTTGTGGGTGTTTGTAGTCCACACTTAAAACATTTGGAAGCCATGCTATGCGTATCGTGCACTTATTAGTAGCGTGGAAGACAACGGAACCATTCCCCAGATCACTTTACAATACGGAAGTATTCAGAGTGCATTCCTTTCCCTGAGAATTTTCTCGCTGTCTTGTCCAATGCTATACTCAAGAACGGCTTCGCTCTGCGTAATCGGAAGGTCGTGCCGTATCTCTGTTCACAGGCACGCACGCCGAACATTCGATAAGCTCCCAAGGCTCTTGCGAAGAGTGCCTAACTACATTTACATGGTCTTCGGCTGTGATCGTTTCACGACCGTTATCGGGAAAAGACTCCACAAGAGCAGGATTCCTTTACAATTCAAAACCAAATATTCCAATGTTTCGATACATGTATGTTATACATAGTGTGGCGATTGATTGTGGTAGGGGATGCTGGTATTGTGACAACGCACTTGAATCGCTGCAGTGGGAGGTATGGCAACATCCTCCATACAGTCCAGACTTAGCGCCATGCGATTTTCATGTTTTCGGTAAGCTGAAAAAAGGATCTCGGTGGACGACGATTCCGAAACTATGAGGAGGTGAAAGCAGCTGTCTCCGGGTGGTTACATAGCGCTGGAGGAGATGTCTATGCATCCGGAATCGAAAAGTTGGTTGACCGTTCCGAGAAATGTTTACAGTCTCTTGGGGACTATGTGGAAAAGGGAACTTACATTGTATGTTGTCATACCTGTGTTGCCTATGTATAAGTGGTTTCATACGTGGCCATAACGTGGAAGTGTAACTTATTTATTGATTTGCCCTCATATTGTCCCTTTCGTGTCATTTTCTTGATTCGCTTAAGCTTTGTTTATATAAGGCGGAGGAATATCCCGCAAGTAGAACTTTAGCAGGGCTTCAGAAAAGTTGGAAGTAACCGCGATTGAACTACATACTTGTATTCCAACTCCCCACACATTGCATGTTTAGCGTTGCGAACTTAGAAACCCCATTTTCACTACCAGTGCCACTTTTTTACATGATGTTCCTGATTCACACTTCTTTAATTTTCCTATGAAATGTAGCTTAACCAAGTCTAGAAAATTACACCAAAGGGGCAGCGCACCGCATTCGTGCGCACTTAGTGTAGGCCCTAATGGTATTTTTGGTAAGAACTATTTGTTACTCAGCATTACCAACACACCTATTTTATCAATGCTATAATTTATTAATATATTTTATCAATGCTATCCTTTATTAATTAAAATTTAATGTGACTAAAAATAAATTAAGTTACCTTTATGTTAACACAAGTATAAATACCTTGTGATACATGACATATTATGAAACAACCAAGCACGTCATACATGGGGTGATTTTTTAAAGGTTTGATTTAAAAAAGATGTGAAGAAACCGCGAATCGACTATAATCGAGCGCTTGCATTAGCCACCACTGCGTTTGTTTACACGGGGTTATCTGTTGTCGGGCGAGGATACGTTCCCTAAGAAACACGGCGAAACTCCCCCGCCTCCTCTTTACCTAAGATGACTGTAGTGCGATTATTGGGTAGCGGTAAAACAATCATTTTCACGCAGTCAAGGAAAATGTTGAATTTCACACACTTACTCCCGCTATGACATGGCGTCCGGGACTAGCTAATTTCCAGCAAGAAACTGACCTACCAATTTGTCGTGGTGAAAGGGCGATCGAACAGTAGGTACGCGATCTGCAGGAAGTAACTTGTCCCAACAGACACTCCCACCACACCCAGTTTTGAAAGAGATTTCAGTACTCACATGTAACTGTCATGGATTCTTGGCTGTCACGTCGACACAGGATAATAGCCTGTGGCGTAGGCAGAAATTAATTTTTTTGGGTGAGTGGTCGTTGATTAAGCAGCACCTATATATTTTTTTTTGTTTGAGTAGAAGAACAACAGAAGATGTGAACGTCTGTATCTTTTAATTTAAATCATGTATACTGTTTTATTATGTCGTTTTGTTTTATTAATAACTGCATTTTTTCTTTTGTCGCTAACGTGTCTTTCATATTTTGTGGGTGGGGGGAGGGGTAAGCTGGAACCCCCCCCCCCC
>NQII01002323.1:103915-116101 GCA_002778355.1 Clitarchus hookeri
TGCGCCGGCACCAACGTGTCCAGCTCCCATCTGCCTGCGTCATTGCTGCCTCTCCTCTGCTGGACCAACACTCGCCGGTCCTCCAGAAAAATAACCACACCCCACGCTCTCCACCATCGCCTTTGCTTCCACCTCATCAAATTCCATTATCGAAGTGGCTTTGTCGTTCCTTTTTTGCATCCCGCTACCCAAACCACATTGGATTCTTGGTTTTCTGGCTTGTTTTTGTGTTTCAAAAATGAACATTCCGAAAGTTCCCCATACACTCAACTAAAGGCTGTTCACGGTAAAGTGAGCACTTTTGAAAACCATGCTTAAGATCTACTTGTTTGGACATTTTGTATTCTTCAGCTATATGCGAAATTGACACAACCGTTGACCTGATCACTTTATTCATACGTCTCATCAGGTAAAACTGTGAAATTTGTGGTAAAGCAAATATTTTACAAATTTGCTCATTTTTTACACTTATATGCATTTAAAAATCACAGAAAGTAAAATAAATAATTTCAGTATTCACGAATGTTTACCTGGTACTTTCAATTCAACGCTAAGACCTGGAATTACTTAATTACTTTCCCTCATTCGTTGAGAACTTTATTGGGCGCATGGCAGTCGGTGTGCCCGTTAAAATACACACAGTGACATTTCAAGAAAGGTTGATTTCAAAAGTGCTCACTTTACCCGGAACAGCGTTTAGCTATTGGCCTTATTTTGCAGCACAGACTAGACAAGGGAACCAACAACTCATAATTACATCACAATTTTAATCAAGGCCAAAAACTTGGCAAAATAAACAGTGTGACGTAAATACGAGTTCGTAGTTCAGTTGTTGATGTCTGTGCTGCTGTGCAAGGTCAACAGCTATTTGCAGTAGGTACTTTCGGAATTTTCTTTTTTAATAACACAAACAAGCTGGAAACACCAATAATTCAGTATTACGCAAGAGGAGAGTGAGATCCGATATAGATCATTGCACTTGACTGTACGACATGCTGAACCCATAGTAAAGTAGTTCTCACACTGCCAAAAGTGTCAGAAAAGTGCGATTTAGGTTGCACGTGAAAGAAGATTGTACATTATATTGTAACACTGTAAAATATTGTGGTAAAATTTGCTTATATAATTTTTTTAGGCCNTACTTTCGGAATTTTCTTTTTTAATAACACAAACAAGCTGGAAACACCAATAATTCAGTATTACGCAAGAGGAGACGATATAGATCATTGCACTTGACTGTACGACATGCTGAACCCATAGTAAAGTAGTTCTCACACTGCCAAAAGTGTCAGAAAAGTGCGATTTAGGTTGCACGTGAAAGAATANGATCCGATATAGATCATTGCACTTGACTGTACGACATGCTGAACCCATAGTAAAGTAGTTCTCACACTGCCAAAAGTGTCAGAAAAGTGCGATTTAGGTTGCACGTGAAAGAAGATTGTACATTATATTGTAACACTGTAAAATATTGTGGTAAAATTTGCTTATATAATTTTTTTAGGCAGTGAAAACTGTCAGCAGTCTCTTGCATTTTCCGTAGAACCGTCTATGCAAGCTGGCATGGAATATTGCCTGGAAACTTCCACTGTGTCTCGCGCTCTTAAGACTGGTTCCGGAACCAGTTGCTTGCCAACTCGGTAGTCAGGTTCTGGTTCACGCAGTCGGTGACCATGCTGCGATGTTTATCTCAAGAGAGCGCGGAAAGATTAGTTTCTCAACAAAATATTTGTAACCGGTGGTCAGCTAATTAGATTTGAAAATATCCTCTCGTTAGCTCAACAAAAGTTGAGAGGTTTGGGTGGCTCTTAACCACGAGGTCTTGAGAGCCGATAACGGTGAAATGAGATGGGAATGGAGCAGCACCGGAATGCAAGGGGCGGGGAGGAAACAGGAGATCCCCGAGAAAACCCGCCGACCAGCGACATCGCCTGGCACGATTCCCGCATGCGAAAATCAGAGAGCGACCTCGCCGGGTATCGAACTGGTTCGCTTGTTTGGTGTGACTACCACACCACCGCGGCCCCAACAGCTAAGGCTCGTGGTGTTGAGTCACAGAGAGAGAGAGAGAGAGAGAGAGAGCGCGCAGACGTGCTTGCAGGACCCGGAAGCGCTACGGCAAATAGCGGCGGGCTCGCGCATTGCANGTCGTTTTTTTTTTTTTTTACAAAGTAACGTGAAATAGAAACTGTCACGCACGGCGTGTGAACTTTGCTCTGCGTGTCAGACTTTCCGCGGGAGAAATTTTACTTCTCGGACTAGGAAGCTTTTAGATACCTCTAATGAAGCCACGAAGCTCTCTGTGTGTTGATCGCTAACGGGGTAGCTCCTTAATTTCGTAATTTCTTTAAGCCGTTTGAGATTATAGCGGGAATTGCTCACAGTAAGTGCTATAAAAAGGAGGGGTTTAAAAAAGCGGCGGGGCTCTTTCCAAGCCAAAGCGACCACCTTTTTTTTAAAAAAAAAAGTTACATTTTTTTGGTTGTAGTTAAATAGAAACAAGTAATTATTTTTTAAGAAGTTTTTAAATTACATATTTTTAATAATGATTATGTTACTAATTTTTGCTTAGGATGGTTTATGATGTTTTGTTTCATAATATAAGGTTTGTAAATAGTGACTTCCCATATTGCTGTGCATTTTAATTTCTAAGTTTGAAGGTCTCGCCGCACTCTAAGAGTTGTTCTGGACAGAAATGAACTCTATGTGATTCCTCATACAAAAAAAAAANTTGAAGGTCTCGCCGCACTCTAAGAGTTGTTCTGGACAGAAATGAACTCTATGTGATTCCTCATACAAAAAAAAAAAAATCAATTTCTATACGACTTATGGCCTAACTCGGTACCGAACAGTGTAATTAAAAGGCATTCATATAATGCCGAAATCGCATGCTTATACTTGGTAATCAATAGATCAGTAGGTTCGGTATGGATAACTCGCGACACGCATCTCGGACAGCGTAGTATTGTCGTGTGCATGTTGCCTATGAGCCAGGTGTTAAATCAAAAGCTAGAATTCGGTGGAGTGTAGGGTAGTAATAAAAGCTGATTTTTTTTAAAACTGTGCTGGTATGCACGATGTATATATAATATATATATATGTATATCCGCAAGTGCCAACCCACGAGTTTCGGAGAGTAGACGGTTTTACATTCAGTGGTCCCAACTCTACTTTCATTATGGAAGAGCTTGATATCGGCAACCAATTTCCAATGGTTTGAACTTCGTCGTTAAATACTGTACATTCAGCAGCTTAGAGATTTCACTTTTGCATAGCTATTGTGCGTACTTTTATGTGAGCTATAACCTATCAAAGTTTAGTTGCTATAGTTTTATACTTGTACAAATCTGGCCTTACGTAAAGCAAGCAGCATAACGACGTATTTAAATTAAATGGGCGGTGACTTGGTTACAAGAAGTAAACAATCCACTATCCCTCCTTGGTTGCCAGGGTGTTTTATTTTTAAAATGTTTCAATTTTTAGAGAGCTTTGGCATTCTTGAAAAGAACTCCATGCCAAGATTAATGGTGGTTCAGTCGTGCGGGAATAACTACGGTGTATTAACTGCATCACGAATTGGCACGGCGGCATACAACTAGAGCAGTTCGGAAAAGTTATATGCGAAAGGGTGAAGAAATGTCTGATAAGATATTTCTCAGCGGTAAATGTCAACGCGTATCGCAGAAGAAGCGGCAGTGCGTGCAGAATAACTAAAGCGTTGTTGTAAATATAGCAGTAAAGACGAAAGGTCGGGTCAACCTTACCGCTGAATTCAAACGGACATTTGGAATTTTTCGTTAAACAGTTGCTTGCCAAGACGCAGAAGGATGCTCACAGTCCGGGCGTATTTTCAAGTTACAGTCTTTCAATGATCACTGCATGCTTTGCTGATGAGCTTCGCATTGCAATAAATCAACATCGGCTGCAATTACGTGTATTTAGTTGAGCTGTTGGAAGTGCCAGCTGGGGTTTTATTGTTACGAAAATGAATTAAACACCTGCCCTGTTTACCCTTCTATAAAAGGGATACTTTTTTTTCTCAAACTCCTGATTGCACACACACACACATATTTGGATTATATTTGCAGTGTATATTTTTCACACACCTATACATATCAGTTACCAGGATTTTAATTCGTAGTGTTTTTCTTGGCGATTTCGTGCTGTTTGGGAAGTATAAGACTTGTACGTGTTAGGAACACGGCGATGGACTGTTTGTTTTCTGTGGTGATGGTTCAGAACAAGATCTCATGGCTTCGCCACGTACTGTTGTGAAAAACTAACGTTCATACTGGCCCCTTTTTAAGTCACTAGTACTCCATTCCGTTCCTACGGCGTACGTCATTTGCACAATTAAACATCACGACCCTTAAATTTGTTTCTATAAGTTCCTCACTCTTTAACTCATTACTTCAAAGCTACACCAACACTGATGTAATTTCCATGGCGTGTTCCTCGTAGTTTTTATTTATTAATTTTTTTTTAAATAACCGGTTTATGGCGCAACCTTAGTTTTTTTTTTACTGTCTGCAGCTGTGTGTGTTTCTAGTCGATCGAAAATGGCGGTGGTAAACGATAACTCAAATCAAGAAACTATAAAATTACTGTTATTTGCCGAGAATGCGAAGATAGGAAGGACGTCTTACTTTTCAGTTATTCCACCTGAATTAAAATACCGTGTTGTAATATTTACAAATTAATCTCGTTATTATCGGAAAACACATCCGTAGTTAATTGCAAGAGAACTCGCCGGGTCTACTGCTCGCGCGGNAATTAATCTCGTTATTATCGGAAAACACATCCGTAGTTAATTGCAAGAGAACTCGCCGGGTCTACTGCTCGCGCGGTTGACGAGTGTTTCGCCGCGAGACCGCTGGGTGTTGGCGCTACTGTGGTTTCCTGCTGACCTCGGCCTGTCAGTATNTTGACGAGTGTTTCGCCGCGAGACCGCTGGGTGTTGGCGCTACTGTGGTTTCCTGCTGACCTCGGCCTGTCAGTATAGGCCATTCACGGTAAAGTGAGCACTTGTTGAAGTCCTCTCATGTGTAATAATAGTCAATAAATATATTTTATTGTAGTCTTAGAAGTTAAATTTCGAGTACGGTGAAATATATACACTGTGTTTATTACTTAACATGGCAATATTTATTTTTAAAAAGTGGTGGAAGGATTACAAATGGCTAATAGGAAAAGAGTAACCAGGGCATNTAACATGGCAATATTTATTTTTAAAAAGTGGTGGAAGGATTACAAATGGCTAATAGGAAAAGAGTAACCAGGGCATCAAAAGTGCTCACTTTACCGCGAACAGCCCATAGAAAAACAATGTTGCCATCATATGGGATAATTAATTATACGTTTTCATAAATATAATTTGATCAGGGATTTATTATTAATGGATTTCACAAGCAAAAAAAGAAAAAAAGGAACTGTCTTATTTCGTAGTATTTATGGATGGATTTAGATGTTTTTCAAAGTTCAGAGGTACATAATCGATGTTGGCAGTAACGCGAAGGGCGTGCGTGTGTATAGTCTATTCGCGGTTTTTTTCGGATCAAACCTTCGAAAAAAAATCTCGTGTTTGGTTGTTTTCTAAATGTGTCACATCGTAAGAGTTTAATACTTGTGCAAACATAAAAGTATCTTTTTTTTTGTTAAATTTTACTTTGACTTATATTTTATTTAAAAAATTATATTTTTTGTAACTTATAAAAATAGACAGATAAAACAGGTTTGTTAGCAATGCCTAGTAAGAAATAGTTCTTATGAAAACTAGTATTACACTGAATGCGTACGAATGCGGCGCGTTGGCCCCCAGGCGTAATTTTCGAAGATTAATTTGCATGAAGCGAAGGAATATCCTGGAAGTAGAACTTTAGCAGGACTTCAGAATAGTTGGAAGTAACCGTGAATGGAGTATATGTAATATATATCGGATTTTTTTTGCGCCACTGGAAGAGAGGAAAGTGTGTCGCGGCGAGGCGTGGTGATATAAAGGCTGTGAATATGTCCGACCTTGGTGGCGGGTAACTTCTTGTCGGCGCGGTTGGCAGCCTTGGTTCTCGTTATCGCCACCGCGGGTCACGTGATCCAGGTGCTTTTCCTTGGACGAGCCGCGCAAGGTCGTCGCTTCTGCGGCTCTCGCCGTGACATTTCGCGCTCGCCGACCGCCCGTGTCTCGCCAGCTGTTGTCGACACGCTGAAACGACCGCAATGAGACGACTTTAAGATGGCCGTCTGGGTAGAACGCCGAACGATGTGCAGAGCTCCAGCAGAAAACGTTTTATTAAAAAAACCGTCCAACGTGGCTGAGTGACGTCTGCTTAGGAATAGCATTTAAGAAACGATTACGCGTCTGTATACGTTTTTAAGTTCCTCCCNGTGGCTGAGTGACGTCTGCTTAGGAATAGCATTTAAGAAACGATTACGCGTCTGTATACGTTTTTAAGTTCCTCCCCTTATCTCTAAAGCATATTTTTGTGATAGTGAAAATGGCTCAAACTGTTTGTTTTCACTGTCATTTTTTAGATGTGAACATTCAGATACAAGACATTAAAAAAGGAACGGGGACTTGCATCAAACCCTCTGCATTATGNGTGGCTGAGTGACGTCTGCTTAGGAATAGCATTTAAGAAACGATTACGCGTCTGTATACGTTTTTAAGTTCCTCCACTTATCTCTACAGCATATTTTTGTGATAGTGAAAATGGCTCAAACTGTTTGTTTTCACTGTTATTTTTTAGATGTGAACATTCAGATACAAGACATTAAAAAAGGAACGGGGACTTGCATCAAACCCTCTGCATTATGACGTCATAAAATGGTAGGGTCTCCTCTGAAAGTCTCGTAGAGGCGTGTTGTCGACGGCAAGTTCAGTGCTTGGCGCGTAGAGGCGATGGCGCTCTTGATACGCGTGGCAGTCTCGTCCTTATTGCTCCCGTGCTTCTCGGCCTCAAACGCGGGGAAAAGCTCCAGGTAGACGGGAGCCTTAAGTTGTTCACATTTGAGTACGTTTGTGATCAGCCTTTGAAAAATGTAATTGCCCCTACAAGCAATCCACGGTAAGATGAGCACTTTTTTAAGGCCCTCCCACGCATAATAATCAAAAATATTGTATTTTATTTTCGCCCCAGACGTTGACTCTTGAAATATATATAAAACGCATACACTGTGTTTAATAGTCACGTGGCAATTTTTACATTAACAATTTGACAGATGGTGCGGATAATCTGGAAGGAACTTCAAGCACGGACTTACAAAGTGCTCACTTGAAAGCATGAATTTTAACAGGCTCAATGACTGACATGCACAACAGTGAAGTTAAAGATCACCGAGGAAAAGTAGTCCTATTTATTTAACGTCGAATTAAAACTTTTAGATCACAATTTTTGTTTTCTTGGTGCATAAAGCTGTAAGTACAAATAAACAAACTTGTAAAATATTTACTTTGTTTAAAATTTTTTTTAAAAATAATTTCATGGTTTCACTTGACCGACGCATGAATAGTGAACATGTCCGTGGCATTGTTGACTTTACTGCTTGCTTTTGTACTCCGTGACTTTATTTTTTCTATGTTGCAATTTAAGGTATTATTCCTCTACGTCTTCATTGGCACCGAGCTGGGACGCGAGCACTGTTCGCCAAAACGCCGATCTGATTCCCGGTCGGGATATCCACATTTCCGTTTTTTTACGTTGTTTTCCGAAATCGCTCCAGATGAATGCTGGGATGATTCCTCATTACTGGTCATGGTCCCTCCCCTCTTCCATCCGTCACCTTCATCCTCGTGTCTCTCGTAATTGTCAGAGTAGCTGTTCCATATTGGTTGAGTATTTCTAAAAGAAATCTTTAAAAAATTCACTGTTCATTACTATGTTTGAAACTGGTATGTAGGTTCTTATTTAATTTGACAGCGAATTAACCGAATTAACTCTTAACATTTAGCGGTTTACTGCGAGTGTAATGTTTACATTTATGGCCATTGCAGTTAGGATTTCTTGTTTTATACAAATGAGTGTGGATTTGCATATAAGTAACTGTATTCGTAACAGTTATGGGGTTTTATTGAAGGGCGCATAAATGAAGTGATGAGGCCCATGGAAGTATAAATGTTACGTAAGAAGGACGGATACAAAATCAGAAGGAAAGTAGATCCTGAGCCGGGCTTTCAAAAGCCTCAGTTAACCGTGGACAGACTATATTGTGGCTGTCGTACGCGTGGTTTAGGGAACGCACTGTCTGCCTGGCCGGGGGCGCTTCTTGCAGCAGCTCGATACACCAGAGTCTAAAGACTTCCTCGATTGTGACGTCTTCCTTCGCTGACCGTCTCTCGCTATCTCACAGCGTCTTTGCAGTAACACGGTGATAAGCCCAGCGTTATCTCACTTACGCAACACTCAGCTCTTCATGACGAGCGTGGTGCCGTAGAGCGATCACGCTAGCTGCGCGTCGTCACTCCCCGTGTCACAACATCGAGACCGCTTTTCTGCCAATACGGCTGTCAAAAATCTACGTGGATAGGATTTGAGGTTAGACCGCTGTTTAGTAAACAAGTGCATCCAAGATGTTTGTACACTTCCTGTAACAAGTTTTTAATGCAATTCATCAAATTCAGACCGGTAAAAGTAGTTCATACACATGAAAGGGTCTTGTCTTTTGATAGTTAAGATGTAAACAAACATGTTCATCACTGTTGATTGATTTAGTACAATGAGTATGAGGTGGATTCGCTGTAGATAATGCAACATTAAATCGCTTTTTCACTATCCATTTCATATTACCATTTATAATTATAGGAATAGTAATAATACATTTAATTTTTATTCACCAAACAGGATCAAATAACCCATTAGGGANCCATTTATAATTATAGGAATAGTAATAATACATTTAATTTTTATTCACCAAACAGGATCAAATAACCCATTAGGGATTAAAAGAAATCTAGATAAAATTCCTTTTCATCCATATTTCTCATTAAAGGGTTGACCTGACCGTTGTATTGGTGTGGTGTAGATGATTGTTGGGTAATACATGCGCAGAAGACGAAAATTCGGTCTACCGCATCTTTAGTCTATGCATTGTGCACTACTTCGCGTTTCCCCCGCTCTTGCATTCCGACGCTTCTCCACTCACTCCTCGCTTCACCCTCAACGGCTTTCAAAGACCTCGATGATAAGAGCCACCTAGATCTCTCCACGCCGCTCCGAGCTTTACTCACTACCGAGGAAAGTGGTTAGCGTGCTTGCCTGTGCGTGTGCGCTCCCCTGTGTTACCTGGTGCGTGCCAGATGTCCCGCTCCACAGGCAGTGGCGTGCGTTTACTGCCGGGGACCGCACCTGGCGTCTCTCTCCCCCCCCCCTCCGCCCAGGTCTTGTTTGTCGCCCTTGCTGCCTGCCGGCGGTGCACCAATACCCCTGTCCTGGCCAGGCCCTCGTAACTCGAATAGGAAAATCGAATCGTTACCGAAGATACCCCGAAGTCGAGGTTCTGCGGTCTTCCAACTTCGGCATTAAAAAAAAAAAGTAGTACCTATTTAAAAAAAAGTATTTACTATATTCACATAGCATAACTATAAAGTAAACAATCGTGTAATATATNTATTTAAAAAAAAGTATTTACTATATTCACATAGCATAACTATAAAGTAAACAATCGTGTAATATATATTTTTAGATATTCAATTAACTCATGATTGAATTGCATATTTTGATTTTGATGGTGGTAGCAGACAGCTTTGTGTAAGCGGCATTCGCGTCTGTTTATTCGCTTCACGTGTATTTTCATGAATGTACGCATACAGCGGGTTGTAATGTAGCGTTTCACCTTCACGGTTACAGTTTATATTCGCTCAAGTGTATCTGTGGTATGGAATAACTGTGGATAAGGAAAGCCCAGTAAACACAAGCCAATCACAATATAAGAATAACAACAGGTGGTAAGGTGTCTACAATACCATCGACATAACAAAGTGAGAATGTGTCTGTTACTCTGAGGCAGTACCGTACAACTTACTTGGTCTTGCTTCGGTAAACAAATGAATAGGATAAGGATCACTCATTGTTCCTTTGAGTTAGGCCTCGTCAACAATCGACTTGTCTTAAGTAGCATTACTTACAAAGCATAACAAGCGAAACCGTCCTTATACAATAGCGTTAACCTGAAAGAAAAAACCCCCCTTGTCTCACCAATTAGAAAGAACAAACGAATAGGAAATAATTTTTCCAGNGTGGATAAGGAAAGCCCAGTAAACACAAGCCAATCACAATATAAGAATAACAACAGGTGGTGAGGTGTCTACAATACCATCGACATAACAAAGTGAGAATGTGTCTGTTACTCTGAGGCAGTACCGTACAACTTACTTGGGCTTGCTTCGGTAAACAACTGGATAGGATAAGGATCACTCATTGTCCCTTTGAGCTAGGCCTCGTCAACAATCGACTTGTCTTAAGTAGCATTACTTACAAAGCATAACAAGCGAAACCGTCCTTATACAATAGCGTTAACCTGAAAGAAAAAACCCCCCCTTGTCTCACCAATTAGAAAGAACAAACGAATAGGAAATAATTTTTCCAGCACAAGAATTTTTATGCGCATAAGTTGGCAACAGCAGTTTTCATGACGTTTCACATTCTCATTGGCTGGCGTTCAGAAACTTGGCACAAGATACTCGGAGATGATCATCTTAACGCCAAGTAAGTTACGTCAAATGCTAGTTGTGGACGTTGCAATCTCAAATACAGGCTTTTATTTCTTTATGCTATGCATGTTATGTGCGCCATGTCGATTGTAGACGGGGCCTTGAAACTCTCTACTTGTATGCTCGCTGGTCCTGTGTGTGTGCGTGTGTGCGNTACTTGTATGCTCGCTGGTCCTGTGTGTGTGCCGACCTTAGTGTAACACCTGCTTCACCTGGGGTTGGTCGGTGATGAGGTTGGCTAGGGGACTCCTGTAATGGTGGATTCACAATAGTGCGTTGGCCGCGACGCGAATTAAATAATTTTCCAGCCCATCAGGATCGAGACTTGTGACGTTAACGTGACAATCGCCCACGCGATAACATTTCCGAATAGAAAATATTTCTAATTCGCGTTGCAGGCGCGACAGGTCGGTAAAGCTGTTTAACCCGCCACGTTTTCGGTGCTAAAGTTTTGCCGAGTTAATAAGTAAAGCAACTCGTTTTTATGCCCAGATGTAATTACTGCCATATTTTTCACGCTCAAAGCACCAGCGGACATGGAAATAATTTTTTAAAGGATAGCAAAATAAGAAAATAATGTAAACTTTAATGGCCATCGTAAAAGAGGTTAGTTAGTATGTAACGGCAAGAAAACATTTATAAATAACACTTAAAATTGATCGCGAGGCGTAAAATCTAGTCTTCACATAAACGCGAATATTTGTTGTTGCGCTATTGTGAATCAACCAAAAGGCGTGCGTGTTTGTGCGAGCATAGTGACGTCAGCTGTCCCCACCCTCAGTCCCTCTTCACTCCGGATACCTGGCGAAGGACGTTCGTCTCGACGACGGACCAGGACCGCTGTGGCTGAGCGGTTAGCCTGCTCGCCTCCCACCGGGGCGAACCGTGTTCAATCCCCGGCCGGGTCACGCCCGGGTTTTCGCATGTGGGAATCGTGCCGGACGATGCCGCTGGTCGGCGGGTTTTTCTCGGTGATCTCCCGTTTCACCCCGCCCTGTCATTTCGGCGTTGCTCCATACTCACCTCAATCACCCTCATCGGATCTCAGGACCTCGCTGTTAAGATCCGCCTGAATCTCTTTCTCTCGCTCACTCTAGACGGATCGCCACGAATGTGCTCGCCGGACGCCAAGCTGTTAGACAGACGCCTCGTGTGTGACGTCAGAGAGTCGAAAAAGGGGCAGTGGGGGACACATGCACAGTAGTGAACCCATGGTGTCAGTTATGAAGGACGCTTGTTGACGGTTCGAAGGCAGCGCCGGTGACTTTTGACGGCATGTCCTTTCACCCGAGCTATTTTGACACTTGAAAGGCATACTATTTGTGTTGTCAATTTGACAGAAAATGGTGTTGGTGCACCCCGTCGTACTCGGAGAACATTACGTCCTGCCTGCCACCGAACTGAAGCTGCCTTCGTGTAGGAACGCCGACAGCCAGTCCAGTGATATGTGGCGGAACACTCGGCAACATATTAGCAGCACTTGG
>NQII01002323.1:123674-146437 GCA_002778355.1 Clitarchus hookeri
TACACGTCGGCCTTTTTGCAGCAGTGACTGACGGAGAACCATTGTAGTAATATGTGGAGTGGTCAAACCATAGACTAAAGATGAGATAGACAGATTATTCGTTTTCCGCGCACGTGCCCAACATTGACCCACCCCAAACCAAACAGTCTCATGGTCAACAGCGATGAACGTGTCTGTCTTAATTTTCAAAAGACTTTCGCTTTTATACGAATAAAGTACTTTTACCAATTTTAATTTAATCAAACTGCGTTACGAATTGCTCGGACGGAGTAGAAACATCTCGAAACAATTGTTTACTAAACAGTGTTCTAACCTCAAATCCTATCCACGTCGTTTACGATAGTTGTGTTGGCAGCAAATAAGTTCAATGTTGGGACGCGAAGACTGGTTTTGCGCAGCCAGCGACATCGCTCTACCTCACATTCGCCCTACCGTTCAAGCAACGTCGTGGCCCAGGTAAAGTTCTAGCTTACGACTGAATACAGGATCGCAGCCATTTTCTTTTTTTTCGGAAGATAAACGTCGTTAGAAAAAATTTTTGCTTAGTGTGAAATTCGCTCGATTAGAAAATAGTTATCCAGAAAGGACAGTAAAATACAACAGATCTTCAAGACAGCGACAGTTGTCTATAAGGCTATCATTGTAAGGGCGAGGTCTGTGCCACCGTCGCTGATCATTCTTTTTTCTGCTCACGGGTATTCTGGTAGTTTCAAACATTTCACGTCCCTGGACGAGTTTGGATTTTTTTTTTTTTTTCAAGTTTTGTCGGATAAGAGTTGGCTCAACTGCCACGCCGGTTTAGTAGTGCCTTGCGCGTAAAGGTGATGTAGGCTTCTGATGTGAGTGTCGCGATCGCCCTTAGCACATACGTGCCTCTCTGCCACGCTATATAGCGTCAGATAGATGGTACCTTTAGTGGTTGAGGTAAGTTATTATTGTGTGGCCAGTTGAACTTTCTTATTCATTATATTTGGTTGGTAGAAATATTTGCAACGAATATTCTTAACGGAACTTAATTACATTCAAACCAAAATGTTNTCATTATATTTGGTTGGTAGAAATATTTGCAACGAATATTCTTAACGGAACTTAATTACATTCAAACCAAAATGTTTATTTTCCAACAAGCATTTTAAGTTAAAAAATATTCTCTTTGCCTGAACTCCTTGTTAATTGTGGTGAGACGGGAATGGTTTGTTGAGAAAATTCCCATATTTGTCTTGCATGTCACGTTTTAAGGACGCATCTCCGTTAAGGGGGCTCGCTAGTGTATTGGCTTGTAAAATCAGTGTTTATGCGTGCACTCGTACCGGTATACCAGTGAATAAATGTTCTGGCAAATACAACTTTATACAGGAAAGGTAAAACATCTAGCCACCTCTTGAAATATATTCCAAGAGAAGAAACATTGTGACGTTGCTAAAGCCAGCGTCTTTAGAGCTTATCGGCGCAGTTCTCTTAATCGAAAGGACAAAATCATGAAGTGGTGTCTGTATAATGCATTGGCTTGCACCGCGTGTAACATCATCCTGCTCTTACAGGTCTAATTTTCACTGAAACCTAGCACCCGGGAATGCACATGGCAGCCTTGCAGGAGGGTCCATCACGATGTTTCCTTAAGGCGCCCGTCTACCTGGAACTTTTTCCCACGTTTAGGCCGAGAAGCGCGAGAACGATAAGGGCGACACTGCCACGCGCATCAAGTACGCCATCGCCGCTAAGCGCAAGGCTCTGAACTGGCGTGCAGAGTTCTCGTCGTGCTGCGTGTACCTATGAGACTTTCAGCGGTGACCATATTATTTTATTAGTGGGAAGTCTTTAGGAAGGTTCAGTGCAGGCCCCTATAGTAGTTTTGTATGTATCTGATGCGTGCATTTTGAGCTACAGCGCCTTGGAAAGGCCGTTTTTAGCGGTTTTGGAGTACTCTGAATTGATGTTTCTAACGTACGTGATATTTTGAAAGTACTTAACAGCTCTCGTCTGAAGTGTGTGTTCTTTTCGTAGATCAGCACGTTGGACGCACGCTTAATAGTTTCGTTGAAAAACGTGTATTTGGAACACTCTGCAACGCAGTTCAAGCGCCAGGTAGACGGGCGCCTTAAGGCCAGATGTGACCTTGGGGCATTACAAACATTTGCTAGGGATTTCTCTTACGCTGGTGCCTGTAGTTTTGATGTAGGTCATACAGGCCTGTCCATAACTACACGTTAGTTACGTCGTGCACGCGCACGTCACGGAAGTGGGAGTGGGAAAGTCGCGTGACAGTCGAGTAAGCAGGAAGTGGAGGACCCGCTAGAAGTGTCTGTCCTCCGTGAACGGCGGAAGACGTTGTCTGTCGCTCTTCTGTTCGGCTCGGCAGTCGCCATGCGTCGAGCGTCACCGTCGCTCGCAATAAGACCGTGCTAGTTAGAGCAGGGTTGGCAACATGTACAATGCCGCCAGTTTGCAGTCAATTCCGCGCCGCTGGGGAAAAAAAATTAGATTTGACCAGGAAGTGCTTTTTCTTGCCGGAAGTATAAAATACAAAAAAAAAAATGTTGGTTAAGTGTCAACTAGTACGCAGACTGAAGTGCACTGCAAAAAAAAAAAAACCTCGCACACATTCTAGCCACGGGAGGCCAGTTTATTTATTTAGTTAACAGTTATTTCATATTAATTAAGTAGCCAACGAAAAGAATATTTATTCACCATTTGGAAAAATCTGGTGCTGTCCAGTATTTTCAGTAAAATCTTTGTTTTCGTTAATGCCGAAATGGTCGACATAAATTAATTTTTGTTAATTTATGTCTGCAAGTCGCCTACGCAACGAAACAGTCTTGTTACAGTCGATGATTGCAGTCCCTGGAATTTGCCAGTATTTCCCACACAGTAGGAGAAAGGTGTGCCGACCCTGTGGTAGAGTGGTTGGTTGTTGCCGGTGAGTGAATAGATGTAGGTCTTGAGAGCCGATGAGGGCGAAGTGAGGTGAGGATGAAGCAGTGCCGGAATAAAAGGGCGGAGGAAACTGGAGATTCTCGAGAAAACCCGCCGAGCATCATCCGGCACGATTCCCACANGGGAATCGAACCCAGTTCGCCTAGGTGGGATGTGAGTAGTCTAACCACTATACCAACGCGGCCCAGATTGTCGCTGGTAGGGCTGTGCGATATGGCGATGTATCGATCACGGAATAGAGTAGTTCTGAAATATCGGAACTGCGATGTGGTTCAACAATGTAAGGCGAGATATCGCATATCGCGATATTAGCTATATGGGATGGTAGCGTATGGCGACGTTTGCGATATCAATATGAATAAAACTTGCGATGACGATATTTACTGTGACGATATTTACTATATCAATATAAGCTGTGTTTACGATATATCTCCATTGACGTTCAATACTCTGATTTAGTCCATTCACGGTTACTTCCAACTTTTCTGAAGCCCTGCTAGAGTTCTACTTCCAGGATTACTCCTCCGCCTAATGCAAGCAAAGCTTACCTAGTCTAGAAAATTACGCCACAGAGACAGCGCACGACATTCGTTCGCACTCAGCGTATTAATATTTTGCATAAAAACTATTTCTTACGTGCCATTATCAGCATACCTATTTTANCGATATTAGCTATATGGGATGGTAGCGTATGGCGACGTTTGCGATATCAATATGAATAAAACTTGCGATGACGATGTTTACTGTGACGATATTTACTATATCAATATAAGCTGTGTTTACGATATATCTCCATTGACGTGCAATACTCTGATTTAGTCCATTCACGGTTACTTCCAACTTTTCTGAAGCCCTGCTAGAGATCTACTTCCAGGATTACTCCTCCGCCTAATGCAAGCAAGCTTACCTAGTCTAGAAAATTACGCCACAGAGACAACGCACGATATTCGTTCGCACTCAGCGTATTAATATTTTGCATAAAAACTATTTCTTACGTGCCATTATCAGCATACCTATTTTATCGCGGTTTTTATTCATATTAATTATAAATGAAATATTATAATTTATAGATGAAATATAAGTGAAAGTTCGATTTAATTAAAGAAGGTACTATTATGTTAACGCAAGTATAAAACGTGATACACGATATATTTAGGAAGCCACCAAACATGTCATACATGGGTTGATTTTTTTTCAAATTTTTGATTACAAAAAGTGTGCAGAAACCGCGGATAGACCATAGCNTATTAATTATAAATGAAATATTATAATTTATAGATGAAATATAAGTGAAAGTTCGATTTAATTAAAGAAGGTACTTTTATGTTAACGCAAGTATAAAACGTGATACACGATATATTTAGGAAGCCACCAAGCATGTCATACATGGGTTGATTTTTTTTCAAATTTTTGATTACAAAAAGTGTGCAGAAACCGCGGATAGACCATAGCNCATGTCATACATGGGTTGATTTTTTTTCAAATTTTTGATTACAAAAAGTGTGCAGAAACCGCGGATAGACCATAGCAATACATCGCGCCGATACCCGCATGGTCAACGTGTTCGGAAACGGCGATGGCAAGTGGATATCGCTGTTGGCGTGGCTGGAACGACAGCGCGAGAGCCTCGTCACGTTTCGCCGGTGCGATTTGGGCGGTTCACCTTGATCCGTGCGGCGTACTCGAGCGCCGGGAGTCAGCGTCCTTGGTGCCGGCACAGCGGTGCGAGGCTGCATGTACCTCGGCCGCCTGTTGTGGATGTTAGCAGACTCCGCACTGGGGCCTTGTTCCACTTCACTCCTCTCCACTAACTGCCTGCCTACCTCACCGCATTAATTTTTAAAGAATTTTTTTTTTAACTTAAGAGTGTAGATCACCAAAAAAAATAATATTATTTTATACTTGCACAAAATACTGTTCAACTTGTAGGCATTAGGGGCCGCGGTGGTGTAGTGGTCAGACCACTCGCCTCCCACCGAGGCGAACAGAGTTAGATTCCCGGCGGGGTCGTTCCCCGGATTTTTGCACGTGGAAATCGTGCCCGGACGATGCCGCTGTCGGCGGGTTTTCTCGGGGATCTCCCGTTTCCCCCCGCCCTTGCATTTCGGCGCTGTCCCCATACTCACCCCAATCACCTTCGCTGTTAAGAGCCGCCCAAATCTCTTCACTTCCAGTATGATTGATAAACTAGTGCGTTAGGTCCACTTTTAGACCGCAGGCCGAATATATTTCACTTTTTTTTTTTTGTGATTAACTTGCAGTCAGTGGAAGTTTGTCGGTCTTGTTTAGTCCGGAACACACGGGTCAAATAGGAGGATGCTGGCACTTGGGCGTGGCCGGTATGAAAGTCGTCCCGTCGTTCTGTTCTCGAGTGAGTCTCCTCCTCTGCTTCGACGATGCCCTAGAAATACGCGTTATTTGCAGGAGCAGCGGATTTTTTTTTTTTGCTAAGTATTTCGCGTTCAGGACACGTTCGAAGAAGCTGCGGCTTCTTGAGCGTTTGCGATTTGACGACTGTTTATCTTGCAATCCCCAGCTGTCTGCATGCGAAATCTGGGCCGTGCAGTACCGGCTCCGTCAAATGAGGCAGCCACTTTTCACACCTACAAGAGGCCTCGGATGTGTGCGTAAGATGTTCAAAAATCATCTTGCTCTGGGACCGTTCCCAAGGACCGTGCAGTGCGCTTCGCTGTAGATGGGCTGTCAGGTTCGCACACGGAAACAATACTGTCCCGCTGAAGCGACTAGTGGCTTTAGTTTACGCCCATTCGTCTTTATAACGTTCAGCGAGGTGATTTCTCATTGACGCCTCTTCCAGATGCAGCCGGTGCTGCGAGGATATATATTAGGCGCAGTCTCTTGGTACCCCCCCCCNGATAATAATTGTCGAAGGGGAACTCAACAAATAATTAGGAAGACTGCCGAGATTTTAGACGCGGCTGGCTATCTGTGAAACACGAAACAAACGTTTACGAGAGACGAATTCTTCTAAATTGTGTTGGGACTTACACGGGGTAATGCGAGTTTGAATGCAGTGGCATTGTAAAAAACTAAGGGAAATAAGGAAGCACTAACAACAAAACAATCTCGTTCGAAAATAACACACTCGCTATTTGACATTAAATCGAAACTAATCCTCGCCCCCCCCCCCTCTTCCACCACTAACANCACTAACAACAATGTACGTAAGTGGGCGCCCACTTGCGAGTGTCGCCTGGAGCGTGCACCGCAGGCGGTTGTCTGTATCCTGAGGCGTGGCCTCAGTTGGCAGGCCTTGTCGCGCAGCGTGAAGTGTCCCGGCCTTGCCAACTTGAAAACCCTGTACTCGTTCTGCTCGAGGTTGGCATCACAGCAGCACTGGAGCATGGCGGAAGGCCCGTTCTCGCGTAACGTAACATCGCCAATTAAGCATGATCTTCGGAACCTACAGTTCTTCGTGTTGCGTAAGAGATTCGGCGTGTGTGAACTTTGGAAACTTGGGACTTGAAAAAACAAGTTGGTATTTAAAAAACGCGTCTTCGTACATCCCACGAACATCACGAAGTAAATTGGTTTGATTGTATTTTTATTTTTTATTTATATGTTGTGTTATGTAAAGGACATGTATACATATACTGGTGGAAGCCCAGCCAATAGGCACTACTTAAAAAAAACAAAAAAAACCACATTCACAATTCTAGCTTCAACGTGAGCACTTCTTGTGAAAACGAGAGAGTATTAGTGATCTACAGTACATGGGCCTTTGAAAAATAACTGAAAATAATACGTAAAAGCAAATGCACAGGAAAAAAAAAACCTTTGTATTGAAAGATTAAACTGTGAATAAGACAGAACCAGAACGCAAATAAACGCGATCGGGACGTATTCGAAAAGATATTAAATTAGTAGGGGGCTGTAGGCTGTTCACGGTAAAATGAGCACTTTTGAAGAACTAATTACTTTTTCCTAGCAGCAATTTTTTTTTTTGTCCTTTAACCACCTTTTAAAATAAATATCTATGTGAGTAATAAACACAGTGTGTATATTCCACCCCACACGAAAGTTAACGTCTAAGGCTGCAATAAAAAATATTTATTGACTATTATTCCAAATGCGAGGGCTTTCAAAAGTGCTCGCTTTACCATGGATGACCTATAAATGGGCGGAGACATGAGATGAATGGGAATAGACGGACCGAATATCCGGGCAACTGCGATGGAAGTGACTGCTTGAAGGAACACTAGGTGTCCCGGGAAAAATCCTGACACATAGCGACCAAATGACAATGATTTTTCAAAAACGAATAAAATGAGCAATAAATATTCGTACACTTTTCAGAATCGAAGAACGTTGCGTGGACGTTTATTATGGCTGTCTCTCGGTGTTTAAATCTGCTCGCCTCCCACCAAGGCGAACCGGGTCCAATCCCTGGTCGGGTCACTCCTGGATTTTCGCAAGTGGGAATCTGGTCGGCGGGTTTTCTCCGGGATCTCCTGTTTCCTCCACACTTGCATTCCGACGTTCTCCATTCTCACCTCATTTCATCCTCACCGGTTCTCAAGACCACGTTAAGAGCCGCCCAAATCTCTCAACTCAACTCAGTATTTCAATTTATAACTTCTGTAGATAAATTCAAATTAGCAAGATTCGAAATAGGAAGTTAAATAGTTAGCGCAGGTGAACAAAGTGCCGAATATCGAAGAAATGCAACACATCACGGAACGAAACTTTGTATTTAAATAAATTTTGTGAAATTTGTACGAATCAAGATTTGAAGTTAAAATTCTCACAATAAAAAGGGATGAATATTAGTTTCCTTAAGAGTTATTTTTTTTTAATCAAGTAATCATCGTTTTTGTGTCACAAAACCATTACATATCATTATCTAGGAAGAAAATTTTTTTTTAACAGCTTTAAGACTCCCGCTTGCCTGGCGCTTGAACTGCTTTGCAGAGAGTTTGAAATACGTTTTTCAACTAAACAATTAAACTTGCGTCCTATGTGCTGATCTACGGAAAGAACTCACACTTCAGACGAGGGCTGTTGAGTGCTTTAAAGACGTCACGTGCATTAGAATCACCATTTCATAGTACTGCAGAGCTAGAAACGGCTTTTTTTTTTTTTCAAAGTGCTATATCTCAAAATATACACGTCGGATTCATACGAAACTTCTCATTGGCCTTGCATTGAACCTTGTGACAGACTTCCACCAATAAAATGATAGGGTCACAGCTGATATGTACACCATGCACGAGAACACGGTACTCCAGTTCAGAGCCTTAACATCGAGAAACAGTCGGTGGGTATTCTAATAGATTTGTGCAGCCTCCTTTATAATCTCCTTTTTTTTCTTTTTCTTTTTCCCCATGGCGAGTCGAATTTCGCGAAACTTTCTAAACGGCGCCGCTTGTGGATCTCTATCGCTTCAGCAATAAGCTCCGTTCTGCTCGAGAGGACTTTTACGTAAGTCGCTCTGGAAGTCAGTCAGCGTGTCATCTACCAAATGAAGTTATGGCGACAGACAGTGAGCCCGGGGTCGTTAGAAATTCTGAAACAGTGCCGTGTACAGATAGTTTATGTTATGCGAAATGAGTTTGTTGCTTTGACGTAATGGAATATTTTAACGTTAATCTTCCTTGAAAGTTTTATAGAGGGTATAGTGACTTATACAGTTGTATTTTCAACGGAGTTGCATACCATTTCATGTGGGTTTATTTTCAGGAAATCAATCAATTGGTACATGTTCTCGCACTTAATTACATATCTTTGATTTAAAATATCGGGTATGTTTTTTGTTAATTTTTATATTTTAAGTTAGGAGTATGTCGATGACTTGACGTTATTTTTATCTCGTCTGCATTGCATGCTGTACTAAAATTTTCGATGGGCTTCAAGATGGGGGTTTAGGTAGCAGAGAAAATTTCTCTCCTTTTCACAGTTTCTCTTTATGTAAATATACGCTCTTCATGTGATAACAGGTTTTACGTAATTTTCTTCATACTTTGTGCACATGACTATTTCATACGTTCGCCTATGCAAGCCATTCTCGTACAGGACGTTGGAAACTCTGTGCCCGAATTCCAGACATAGTTTCTTTGGTCCAATAGTAACACGAAACACGTGTATCTGGTTATATCACACAATTGTATTCAAAGTTGCAGCCTCAACACCTGCAGATAAAGGCAGTGCGATCATGCGTGTAGGACAAGTTGCATAGGTTGTAGGCGCGCGACACTTCAGCAGTGTCGCGGTCTTGCCTCCTTGTTCCCCAGGCGCTGTGCGCCGCAACTCTGAACACAATTAAATGAATACGATCCGGATATAAATGTACAGGGCTTTTGTGTTACTATTGGTTCAAAGAAACTATGTCCGGAGTTTGGGCCTCGAGTTTCCGAACATTCTGTATTTGTTCTGCCACGATGAAGTGTTCTCGTTGGGATTAATTGACAGTAATACTGAACATTTATGTGCTTAATCATAAATGTAGACGTACATTCCTAAAATGGGTTTTTGTAGCATGCGTGCTTTCTTTCTTTTCGAACTAAGTATAAACTTAAAAAAAGCCAAGACTGCGCAAAAAGTGATGTCGTTCAGCGGAAATACGTGACGTGACGCAGAAATCGGCCGAGAACGTTACGTTGCTGTTCCTTAATTGTTTTTCTTGGTCCAGATATGTGCGAGGGCAGCGGAAGTGTATCCGGGGCATTAGCATTGCTCACAGAGCCGGCAAAGTTGTGTCTGCTGCCGCATCGCCTAATCGATATCACCGCTGGGAAGCCATCCATCTTGCAGCATTATTCAAGACTATTGATTGTCCTCTCCTTCCCTCTCCTCAAGTTTATATATTAAAAACATTTTTTTAGCGGTAACAATTTATTCCACTCTTCGTCGATTAGTTTTAAATGCTATAGGCTGTTAACGGTTAATGACGCACTTCTGGCAGCGCTACTCACGTTCTTCTTTCCTGCCCATGTCGCGTACACCTGCCACGTGGAAGTCCAATAAAACTGTCAGTCACGTGGTCAACGGTGATGGGAGTGTTCGTTTACGTTTGAATTTTCAACAGACCCACGTCTTTATATGAATGAAATACCTCGGATACTACTTCAGTCGATTTTATTTGCCTTTAAACTAGTATGTTGCCGAATAGTTGTGCTGTTGAAATGGTATGGCGGTCCTGTGGTAACTATGACGGTTTCCCTTAGAAAATAGAATTTATCTAACTCTGAACGCGTAATTTTAACATTGTTTGACGTAAACCAAGTGTACTNAATAAGCTCCGTTCTGCTCGAGAGGACTTTTACGTAAGTCGCTCTGGAAGTCAGTCAGCGTGTCATCTACCAAATTAAGTTATGGCGACAGACAGTGAGCCCGGGGTCGTTAGAAAATCTGAAACAGTGCCGTGTGCAGATAGTTTATGTTATGCGAAATGAGTTTGTTGCATTGACGTAATGGAATATTTTAACGCAAGTCTTCCTTGAAAGTTTTATAGAGGGTATAGTGACTTATACAGTTGTATTTTCAACGGAGTTGCGGTCCATTTCATGTGGGTTTATTTTCAGGAAATCAATAAATTGGTACATGTTCTCGCACTTAATTACATATCTTTGATTTAAAATATCTGGTATGTTTTTTGTTAATTTTTATATTTCAAGTTAGGAGTATGTCGATGACTTGACGTTATTTTTATCTCGTCTGCATTGCATGCTGTACTAAAATTTTCGACGGGCTTCAAGATGGGGGTTTAGGTAGCAGAGAAAATTTCTCTCCTTTTCACAGTTTCTCTTTATGTAAATATACGCTCTTCGTGTGATAACAGGTTTTACGTAATTTTCTTCATACTTTGTGCACATGACTATTTCATACGTTTGCCTATGCAAGCCATTCTCGTACAGGACGTTGGAAACTCTGTGCCCGAATTCCAGACATAGTTTCTTTGGTCCAATAGTAACACGAAACACGTGTATCTGGTTATATCACACAATTGTATTCAAAGTTGCAGCCTCAACACCTGCAGATAAAGGCAGTGCGATCATGCGTGTAGGACAAGTTGCATAGGTTGTAGGCGCGCGACACTTCAGCAGTGTCGCGGTCTTGCCTCCTTGTTCCCCAGGCGCTGTGCGCCGCAACTCTGAACACAATTAAATGAATACGATCCGGATATAAATGTACAGGGCTTTTGTGTTACTATTGGTTCAAAGAAACTATGTCCGGAGTTTGGGCCTCGAGTTTCCGAACATTCTGTATTTGTTCTGCCACGATGAAGTGTTCTCGTTGGGATTAATTGACAGTAATACTGAACATTTATGTGCTTAATCATAAATGTAGACGTACATTCCTAAAATGGGTTTTTGTAGCATGCGTGCTTTCTTTCTTTTCGAACTAAGTATAAACTTAAAAAAAGCCAAGACTGCGCAAAAAGTGATGTCGTTCAGCGGAAATACGTGACGTGAGGCATAAATCTGCCGAGAACGTTACGTTGCTGTTCCTTAATTGTTTTTCTTGGTCCAGATATGTGCGAGGGTAGCGGAAGTGTATCCGGGGCATTAGCATTGCTCACAGAGCCGGCAAAGTTGTGTCTGCCGCCGCATCGCCTGATCGATATCACCGCTGGGAAGCCATCCATCTTGCAGCATTATTCAAGACTATTGATTGTCCTCTCCTTCCCTCTCCTCAAGTTTATATATTAAAAACATTTTTTTAGCGGTAACAATTTATTCCACTCTTCGTCGATTAGTTTTAAATGCTGTAGGCTGTTAACGGTTAATGACGCACTTCTGGCAGCGCTACTCACGTTCTTCTTTCCTGCCCATGTCGCGTACACCTGCCACGTGGAAGTCCAATAAAACTGTCAGTCACGTGGTCAACGGTGATGGGAGTGTTCGTTTACGTTTGAATTTTCAACAGACCCACGTCTTTATATGAATGAAATACCTCGGATACTACTTCAGTCGATTTTATTTGCCTTTAAACTAGTATGTTGCCGAATAGTTGTGCTATTGAAATGGTATGGCAGTCCTCTGGTAAGTATGACCGTTTCCCTTAGAAAATAGAATTTATCTAACTCTGAACGCGTAATTTTAACATTGTTTGACGTAAACCAAGTGTACTNGTTTCCCTTAGAAAATAGAATTTATCTAACTCTGAACGCGTAATTTTAACATTGTTTGACGTAAACCAAGTGTACTACACCAAGCGGGTTTATTACCGTGGAAATATGTCCATTTAGTAGTGATTCTAAAAGAGTACAGTACATTCGATAGTTCCTTGTAGGAAAAAAAACTATTGCTATGAAGTTGCCACAACGTTTGTTACCAAAGGACTATTTTACCACGACGTGCTTATTACCACTTTATAGTTGCAGCGCATAAACACCTAATGCAGGTAGCATTAGCACTTTCTAACAAGTGTCAACGTTTTGAAAACGAAACGACGTTTGACTCAATTGAAATTACGGTATTCTGGTAGGGCATGACCTAACCTATCAGCGGTTTATGGGTTACCCATTATTTACGGGACAACCCGTGTGTTTATGATATATATTTTTCAGAAGTTGATTTCAACCCACGAACGTTGGTTTTTCGCTCAAAGAAAGCGGGGTCTTAGTGAGTGTGGAATGGTTTGCGGCCAGCAGCGCCCTCTGCGCCAGCTTTACAAACCAGCTCTCTGCCCCAAGGCCTTCTCTTATCTCCAGGGACATGTGATCGCTGCCCATATTTCGATCAACGTCGCGAGTGTTGGGTAACCGACGTGCCGGCGTCGGCGCACAAATCACGCCCGCTGCTTGGCGTCTGAACTCGCACAAAATACGAGCTAGAATCAGGGAAATGTCTGCGTTTTAAACCACCTGTAGACTAAACTCCGCGATCCTGTGTGTTATGGAGCCTCAGCTTTCCGTTGATTAGTTGTTTCCCCCGTTGTTTGTAGGCAATTCACGGTTACTTCCAACTTTTCTGAAGCCCTGCTAAAGTTCTACTTCCAGGATATTCCTCCGCCTCGTGTGAACAAAGCTTGAACTAGTCTAGAAAATCACACTAGAAGGGACAGTGCACCGCATTCGTGCGCACTCGGTGTAGTAATACTTTANCTTGAACTAGTCTAGAAAATCACACTAGAAGGGACAGTGCACCGCATTCGTGCGCACTCGGTGTAGTAATACTTTGCGTAAGAACTATTTCTCACTAGGCAATACCAACACACCTATTTCCTCCCGGTTTTTATGCATAGCTTATTAATTATAAAGGAAATATTATTTGTAGAGCAAATATGAGTAAAAGTTAAATTTAACCNCTTGAACTAGTCTAGAAAATCACACTAGAAGGGACAGTGCACCGCATTCGTGCGCACTCGGTGTAGTAATACTTTACGTAAGAACTATTTCTCACTAGGCAATACCAACACACCTATTTCCTCCCTGTTTTTATGCATAGCTTATTAATTATAAAGGAAATATTATTTGTAGAGCAAATATGAGTAAAAGTTAAATTTAACCNGTTTTTATGCATAGCTTATTAATTATAAAGGAAATATTATTTGTAGAGCAAATATGAGTAAAAGTTAAATTTAACCAAATATAAGGTTTTTTTTTTATTAACGAGAGTATAAAATGCTTGTGACACAGGACATACTTAGGAAACGACCAAGCATGTCGTACATCGGATGATTTTTCGAAGGTTTGATTCAAAAAGTGTGTAGAAACAGCGAATAGACCTGAGCTAGTTTTGCCTCAGACCAGGAGGCACTGGGCACGATGCTAGTTTCCTTCAAGTTCTTGCTGGCTCAGAGTTCACCCGGCAGTGTCTAACGAACTGTGATCCAATTGCAAACACAACAGAAACACGCACGTTTTTCAAGCCTGGCTTGTCCTAAAATAAATTAGCGAAATTTTCCTGTCCCTATGCATATGTTAGTCTGAGGTTTGCAGCAACGTGTATATTTTGTCCCTTTATGTTTTGCTGTTTGCGACAGGTTAGCATTGTTTGTACACAAAGTGTATAGTGATGGCTTGGTATTAGACACTCTTTGTATCGGGCTGTGAAGAAATATTCCCCGCTGCCACGAATTGGTACTAACAAAGAGCAAAGATATAGTTATAAAGGCGTCATCCTTTTTTGAAGCTAAAAGTAAAGAGTGCAGCTCCCACAGAAGGCGCTACTCCTTGTAAAACGTATTTACATGCTGTGGTTGCGAGTGCTTTAAGCTATCAATAAAGGGTTATCATTCCGCTCACAGTAAATTAAACTGTTTTTCATATATATTTCCTGAATATTGGTACATAGCATTTCGTGTGAAAACAGCTTGATACTTTTATTTGACCTTTGTTGTATATTCTCTACTGTGCTTCGCTACTGATTACATTAATAATTTGAAAATTTGAAGTGAATAACAGAAATCAAAGCTAATATTTTTTTTTTCTGTGTAGTGTGTGTTAGAGCCAAATACTAGTGTGAAGTGTTGTAAATAAATTTGTCTTTAATGAGAAATGAATCGTCTTCGCGTTATTTTTTGTTCGCCATCAGCCAAGATCTTCTATGCCATCTTCAGTAATATGTAGCGTGTGCGGGCGCGCCCACGTAAAGAATGTTTNCGCCATCAGCCAAGATCTTCTATGCCATCTTCAGTAATATGTAGCGTGTGCGGGCGCGCCCACGTAAAGAATGTTTAAACAACAAACCCGCCTTTGCCAATGCGCAAGGGTGCCAACTTATTCATTGCAGATTTACAGTTACACAATTTTGTCATTACGTAATCGGATTGCTGACTATTTAGCAATGCAAATTGTAATGAGCTGTGTACAGGAAAAAAAAATGTTTCTATGACCTTGGGACTAACTCTGTTGCGTAAGTGTATAATAAAAATTGAGCGCTGTTTNGCCATCAGCCAAGATCTTCTATGCCATCTTCAGTAATATGTAGCGTGTGCGGGCGCGCCCACGTAAAGAATGTTTTAGCAACAAACCCGCCTTTGCCAATGCGCAAGGGTGCCAACTTATTCATTGCAGATTTACAGTTACACAATTTTGTCATTACGTAATCGGATTGCTGACTATTTAGCAATGGAAATTGTAATGAGCTGTGTGCAGGAAAAAAAAATGTTTCTATGACCTTGGGACTAACTCTGTTGCGTAAGTGTATAATAAAAATTGAGCGCTGTTTCCTAGGATGTAAGATTTACAATTTGGCGACAGTGGAGTGAAGCTGAAAATTACAGTCTTGTGCGTTGTACGGAAAGGCTAAATACCCCGAATAAAGCACAGAAGTTTGGTGTTTTCTTCGAATTTTAAAGAATACAGAGTTCGGGTCGACTGTTCAAACCACAGCACAGTTTTGGGACTTTGCCACGCACTGCGTGCCAGGCGAGGTTTCGACATTCAGCTCCATAGAAATAAAACTCTTGTGCCAGCATTTCCGTTGTGTTCTTGTTTCCAATTATGGTGGTTTTAATGTTAAATGAGAACTCCTAAAGCCTTGCAAAGTTTTTTTTCGTTCTGTTCATTTTCTCTTAACATAGAAAATCACAGGGCTTATGCAGATTCCTGTAGCCAGTTGTTATTCAGTTACACAATTACGAGAATACATCTTTAAACTCTTAGGTTAGCGCACGTATGTCTTGTTTAGTTGTATTGATATGCATGAAGACGTTATTGGGACAGGAATGAAACAATGTGCAGAAGAATAGGAGGTAGTGATAAAATAAATACAAGGATAAGGATACGCAACCCCCTCTTACAGTTGTTTTTAAACCTTTACGTAAGGCAGTATCAAATTACAATTAATTATAGGAAAAATAAAGTTACAGTGCTTGGGTTGCGTTTTAAATGTGTACTCGAAATAGGAATGTGGAACATAGCTTTCACCACGGCTGGTGGCGTAGACTTGGTGACAGGGCATTTGGACGTGTCTTGGTGAATTCTCACTCGGCCAAGTTCTGTTGGTGACCGGTGGCGTCGCACGAGTTTGTGTATCGATCTACTCTTAAGAGGGTAGTATCCACTCCATCTTCGAATTTTCTTACAAATCTTCGTAATGAAAATGTATGACCAGAAATAAAAAAATCAAAGCTAGACATGACATAGAGGACCACTTAACGAATTTTTGAAAATTTGTGGGGCTTCAATTACACCTGTGTTTTCCCACATGGGATTGAAATTATTAAATAATTAGGTAATGCTTGATTACGGTTACAGATGTGAAACTAATCATGTAAGAAAAATAAGTGGGATTTTTAAATAACTGTTCAAATGTTTCCNGAGCCGGCCTCACAAAAAAAAAAGCCTAAATGATAAGGGCGCAATTAGACTTGTATCCTTGTTGCTCGCGAACTTTGAAGTGGTTAGAAACGCGATGATGTTGGTGCCCTTTATATCTAAGTTGAGTTGAGAGATTAGGGTGGCTCTGAACAACGAGGTCTTGAGAGCCAATGAGGTGATAATGGAGCAACGTCGGAATGCAAGGGCGGGGGAAACGGGAGATTGCCGAGAAAACCCGCCGACCAGCAGCATCGTCCGGCACGATTCCCACTTGCGAAAATCCGGGAGTAACCCGGCCGGGGATTGAACCCGGTTCGCCTTGGTTCATTATCTGCTTTAAAACAACTCTAGCCGTATTTTGACTTCGTGAACAATTTACTTGTTGTTTGTATTAAGCTGTGCTGCCCTCTTAAAAAAAAAAATTCTACCTGAGAAAATTGTACTGCTATTTTGCAGTAAAATGTTGAGATACGACATTCGTAAGCGCTATTTGTAATCTTCGAAATTACACACGCCGTCTGTATTTACAGTAAGTTTGTAGAATGACTTGATAATATCGGCAGCAACATAAATTGTAGAGGTTTTTTTTTTTTGCTTAGGACGGCAGATTAAACCATGCTTTATCAACCGTTTTGAGATATAACGGCCTAATCACATTGTCGAAAAATATCCCCTCAAGCTGGGTTAGTAGAATGCTAATAATTTGTTTGGAGTATTTTTTGTTACGCNCTAATAATTTGTTTGGAGTATTTTTTGTTACGCATGCTTTATGTTGAGTATGTCCATACTTTGCCAAAAGGGCAAAGAAAACTGTGGAATTATGCATAACTTTGTAATTATCCGTTTTTGTTTTGTTCTGTATGTCATGTTTCATACTTATATCACGTTAAAAATAAAACACTAATAATATATGTTTATATTACGAAAACTAATTTTAAAATGTACGTAAGACAAAAATAAAAATGTTTTAGTTTTCACCAACATGTAAACTTTTTTATAAACAATTAAGACTAGTAAATATTTTCGTAGTTGCCTATTAATAATTTTGAAACTACATTTTTTTTTCAAAGGTATAATTCAGAAGTTTACAAAGTGTCGTAGTCATGCTTATTTTACCAGATTGCCTTGCTCTNTTTTTTTTTCAAAGGTATAATTCAGAAGTTTACAAAGTGTCGTAGTCATGCTTATTTTACCAGATTGCCTTGCTCTACGAAGTGTATCTCCTGCAGGTCTAAATGTGACGTGTTCCCTTGTTGCAGTGAACCTGACCGGGGCTGGCCGAGTGGACATGTCCAACTTCGAGCTGCTCAAGGTGTTGGGAACCGGAGGTGAGTACCACTCGCAATACAACACCAAGTTATATGAATGTTTTTTTTTNAGCTGCTCAAGGTGTTGGGAACCGGAGGTGAGTACCACTCGCAATACAACACCAAGTTATATGAATGTTTTTTTTTATAAATTCTCTGCTAACTTAACTTGAAGCCTGCATGCCAATGAGTACTATAGTACACTGTTCTTCTTGNTTTTTTTTATAAATTCTCTGCTAACTTAACTTGAAGCCTGCATGCCAATGAGTACTATAGTACACTGTTCTTCTTGAGCAGTTTCCGATGAAGCTGCTTTATGCACGTGACTCAGCCATAAATACAAATATAGTATGATAGAGTTTGCATTGCTGGCGTGAGACGATGTAATGCTGTGTTCCGGTAAGTTACTGGTTTTGAAAAGTTAGGGGAGGGGAAGGGCAGTATTTCTTTAGCATGGAGTATTGGCGAGATAGATGCTGACTATGACCTACCACATTGTAAGAAGGGTATGGACGTCCTACTCAGACAACTCCGAGAGAAATTAGAAATCGTATGCTTGATAATTGGCATTAGTGCGATGGTGGTGAAATGTAACCATCATCCAGTTCCTTTAGTATCGTACGTTTCTCTCTTTGTAGGGGCTGCAGTGAAGTACTCGTCAAACTACTCACTTCCCACCAAAGCGATCCTGTTCAGATTCCTGACATGGTCACCCGGTTTTTCGCATGCGTGGAAACGTGGCGGATGTTGACAGTGACATTAACCGGCGGGTTTTCTCGGGGTACTCCCGTTTATCCCTCCCTTGCATTTTGGTCCTGCTCAATCTTCGCTTCGCCCTCGCTGGTAGTCAGGACCTCATTGTCAAGTACCGATCAAATCCTCTGAACTTTATTTCGGATGTTTCGTCGGCCTGAGGCTACTTTAATAAATCAGCGTATGATGATTGGGCCTCTGTGATGCATGGAATGTAGTGAGCGGCGTGGGGAATGGAACGATATTGTTTTCGAACCACTCATGCGTCTGCTTTAGTTATAGAATATGATCCGCTTGGGCTTTCTCGGTGATGTGACTAGAGCCACATGAATCCATGGTGCTCGAGGCGACACTAACACAGGAAGGGTGTAGTGTGTTAAGGGTTGCGGTGCGCCCCTGCCTTTGGCGTAGGTAGGCAGCCCACGGGGAGGGTGTGGCGTGCGGGTGGCCTGCCTTGGCTCTGCTAGGGGCAGAGTATCGATTCCCGACCACGCCGCTCAAGGGTTGTTACTCCTGACCGGAGGGGAATGAACGGCCCGAGATGTCGCCCCCGTCNCCTCCCCCCGACGCAGCTGTAGAAGCCGAAAAGTGTAGAGGATGCACAAGAATATTCTGGGAATTAGGACCCCAAGTGTGATGGCCTACGACCCTATAAATACAAGCCACATTTGAACTGTCGGGAGTCTTTGGCGGAGGCCATCTGGCTGAGTTCAGAGATGAAGTAAAGTATGGTGAGGGACGGATGACGACGGCGGACGAGGTGTTCGTGTTGGGAATGGACGAGAGGGCATGCAANAAGTAAAGTATGGTGAGGGACGGATGACGACGGCGGACGAGGTGTTCGTGTTGGGAATGGACGAGAGGGCATGCAACCCGACGAGTGATGGCTACTGTGCATGAGGGCGCTCGGAGAACTCTAAAACATTGCGGACTGGTGGGACCTGGACTAAACTGAGGTCGGGACAGAATAACGTGTGATACGGACTTTATTGTAAATATTGGAACTGTCAAATATGGACATATAATTGGTAAAATAATTGAATAAGTTTTGATACACTGTCTATTGGGACTGATTTTTAGTTATTTAATTACGTTAATTTATTTGAGATAATTGTAAATGATATTGATTGAAGTCATTTATTGTAAACACCAAGTGATAACAATTTATTGTGTGGCGTTGAATCGAGAGAATTTTGTTTGTAGTTATCGCAAATAAAATTTAGGAGAATTTAATCAAGACCTCCATCCCGTAACGAACATGGTTCAGCCCACTGACTTTGAGAGAAATTGTAACAACACATTCATTCCCCTCTCTCCCCAGAACACTACCTATCCATTATCCCTCCTTGGGGGAGGGGTGGGGAGGGGAACTCACCCTCCCCCTCCTTGGGGAGGGATAGGGGGAACTCACCCTCTCCCTTCAGAGATCGCCGGCGAGTTAACAGCTAGCGTGTACACGAGTTTTTTTTGTAGAAGCAGGGACAGCGCGCTATTTTAGAATGGCTTCACAATTGAGTACTTCATTCGTTTGCATACACACTTTGATAGGGAACAACTGAATATGTATATGGACGTGTTGAAANCACAATTGAGTACTTCATTCGTTTGCATACACACTTTGATAGGGAACAACTGAATATGTATATGGACGTGTTGAAATTCACAATATGTCGAGGCTTGTATTTCTATATTATATACCCTGCATGCAATTTTATAAAATCTGATCAGTCATAATTGCAGGCTTTATTAGGAGTACTCATCAATATAATAAAAATATAACGAGTTTATCATGACATTTCATTAGCTAGAAATAATCATCACTTGAATTTTTAATCTGAAATATAGACGACTTTATTTCATCTGCGCGACTAGAAATTGCGGTACACGTTTTATTTCATTAGTTTTAAATGTGAACCCACCCTTAATGCTATGCGAACGACGATCACCAATGAAGCAGAAAAGGAGCCAGAAAGGCTGTAAACTGGATTTTTGCAGTTCAGCGTCGCTACTGAGGTTTCAGTTGTAATTGTTTAATTCCGATTTGTTTGCAATTTTAATTCGAATAGCAGATTTCGAATTAAAACTTTTCGATTATGACTGCGGCGGATGTGACAACGGTTATCTAAACTGAATTCCGACATGTTTAAGGTATGCCGTTTTTTTTTTTTTTAAGTTCCGAAAGCAATTACGGGATTAGTATGAATCCAAGTTGTTGGCAATCAACGCACTTCAATTAGCGCAAGAACAATCGCGAGAGATTGACAGACAACCTGAAGCTTCTCGCAAGTACCGAGAAACTCTCTTGAGAAGCGTGCCGCTCTTTGGCAAGTCATTAGCGGAAGCATTTGAATGGTGACGTAGTAATTCAGCGGCAGCGCGTGGGAATTATGGTGTAATGCGCCGTTAGCGATTGTGGGTAACCCATCTCCACGGGGGTTCTGCAGGGTAGGGGACCACAAGGTTAGTGATTCAGCTAAGAGACCGGCGTTGGTTGGGAGAGCGGAAAGCCGTGCTTAGCAATTTAATATGCGATTTCATCGACGAAGTACTGACGCGTGAGAATTCTGTGTTACACGGCCACGTATTGCAGAATTGGCGGAATGCACCGAATATCGTGCCGTACAACTGGATCATAAATAATCGACACAACAGCTGAATATCTTAATGAATAAAATTTGCAGTTTTCAGTACATTATATCTTGTAAATGTAGGCTACTTAAAACTTTATTATATTGTTGTTTGTATTTAATGCACTTTTGTGAATTATATTAAAATTAATAGTGTCTAATTCATATGCATTTCTTTTAAAAACTTATGTATATATTTATTTATTTGATTTAGTTTCACTGCTAGCTCTCTTAAGTTTGATATATAGAATTTATTCTGTAAATTATTTATAATTTCCATAGTTTAACAACTGATTAAATTTTTTTGTTGTTAAAGCAAATTTGGCATGTCCTATACCATTATGTATGGTCTTTTGGATGAATAAAAATGAATGAATGATTTGAGATGCCTGTAGTAATGAAGCAGAATGTATTTATTTCTGTAAAAAAACTTGTGTAGATATTTAGCCAATTTTCGTCCTAGATGTGATCAATTATTGAACTTAATATGTGATCAATTATACATATGCTGGATATGCTACGTGTTTAAATAACGTAAATTGGGCGAGATAAGCTTGTGGTAGTTTTAATTGGTCTTTAGTCTTTATGCTCAGTCTGATGTTCATCATAATCCTAGAGCTCCAGGTTATCGTGGTGTAAATTACACATCAAACGGATTAATATCGGTTTAATTGCTGTGATAATTGGGTAATTTAAATATGGATGGTTTCCCTATATCTTGGGTTAACTAACATCTGTTTGTTATTAATACTCAAGGCTTGATAATACAAATTGAAGCTTGTTATGGCATACAGGACTACCTAGCAGGATTTCTGAAGTTCGCACGGTTCCATTTTTTATTCGCATTTTCTCACGCAAAAAAAAAATTACGCAAGTAGAGAAAGAACTTTCAGTTATGGTTACAGATGTGAGATGAGTAGCAGAAGAAACACAGGACTGATTTTCAAAATAAATACCTAGCATATTAAGGCGCAGCGGACACCGTAACAGTTAAGTATTGTATCTGGAATACGTTTCAGACGAGTATACCTGAATCCATTATGACGGGAACATGACGAAATATATTAAGTCTCCTGAATTTGAGTTGCATGGAGTTTGCCGTAACATTAACACATCCGTAATATTTGCGACAGGAGCGGAGACATGCAACTTCGCCAACATTTTTTCTCTGCAACGTAATGTAACGTTAGCGAATCTCAAAGTGTAAACTACTCGCATTAACACTATTACTTTACGTAGGAAGTAAGAGTTCATTGAGGCACTCTCAAGTCGGCATTATATTAGCAGAGAGCCGGCTTGTAATGAACGCTCTACGGTACAGTAAGAGCGTCCTGTGCTATGCGAACCAATTGGACGGTTGTAAACAGGAATACGGAGAGTAACGGAACTGAGGCCATGCAGTCGTGTATATGGACGACTCGCTTCTGTAGTCTATTCGCGGTTTCTTCACACTTTCTGAATAATACCTTTGAAAAATCGCCCCCATTTATGACGTGTTTGGTTATTTCCTAAATGTGTTACATCACAAGAGTTTTGCACTTCCGTTAACATAAAACTATCTCACTTTTGGTTGAATTAAACGTTTACTTATAAGCTATCTATAAACTCTGTTTAATTTATAACAGGGAATAATTCTTACGCAGAACGTTACTACACCGAGTGCGCTCAAATATCGTGCGTTGTCCCTTCGGTGCAATGTTCTAGACTTGGTTAAGCTTAGTTTGCAGTGGCGGAGGAATATCCTTGGAAGTAGAACTTCAGCGGGGCTTCAGAAAAGTGGGGAGTAACCGTTAATGATCAGTAAACTTGTATGGCGCTGCTCCAGTGCTGATCTTTCAGGTCGCTGAACTGACGCTGGCGTGAGAGTAGTCGCGTTTTCGACTTGGGATTGAAAAAAAAAAAAAAAAAAAAAGG
>NQII01002323.1:146891-185726 GCA_002778355.1 Clitarchus hookeri
TCCAACGCCCGTACTTGCAGATGACGAATTATCTGCTTCCGTTATTGTTATCCGGCTGGCCGCGTTCGGCCTCCCCGACCAGCGCGTGTTCCCGGCGAAATGTTGACCCTTTCCAGTATCGGCCGTTTAATTGAAGTTATTGTTATTCAGTTGCGCTTCAAAATGCGTTTAGTTTACTGGAAACGAAGTAGGAACGTATTACCGGCTTCAGGCGGGAACAGAATTGATAAAACGAAGCTGATGTTAATCGGAGCTCAATCCTGAAGCCTACATGAGCTCATATTGGATTCTTGTTTTTTTTTAGCGTATGTTTTTTAGCTTATGTTTTTTTAATTAATTCTGAAAGTACCGCTATACCCTAGTGGCTATTGGTCTAACACAGGCAAGACCAGGGAACTTCGAACTGTTATGATTTTGATATTTTGTTGGTTTTTTTAATCCTTAACCGGGGATATAGGGGCGTAACAAGTTATTGATAAGAGTTACGTAATGAACACTTTATAAAATAGTTTTACTTAACATTAAGGGTGTACAATATTATTTAAATATTAATATGATTTAATATGAACGGGGGGAGCCAAACAAATATACTGAAATATTAAATTATATTTTTTTATAAAGATTTAACCAGCCACGTTCTGAGTAAAGCCTAATTGGAGAGTCCCCACCTTGTTCATGATTCCGGAGGCTGATTAAGATTGCGCAAGTCGACGGTCGGACACGCCCATATTCAGTGGTCTTCTCGTTCCAATGGCCCGACGACAAAAGACACCGCCCACGGACTACACTGTCCTGTATCGGCTGCGTTGTCCCCGTTTACTGGCCGGTGGAGGGGGTTTCTGTGGTTTGCGATTTCATAACTAATTTCAGCGATCACGGCCCGTGTTCTGGATAAATAAGTGAAGGTGTGATCAGGCAGGCCGCTCAGCTAAGGGCCTGACCACAACTCGTTACAGAACCCACAATTACGGCCACAATAATAACTGTCAGAATTTGGCAAAATCAATATTGTGACACACATACGAGTCCGTAGTTCAGTCGCCATGTTTGTATTGCTGTGTGAGGTTTGAGGAGATCAATGTTAAAAGTTTGGCAACGAAAAGTTTTCGCCACTAGGTATGCGCCACAGTCGGCAGTGTACCAGATTTGTTTTCTATATTCTACGTTAAACAACAGGATAATTGTAATAATCATAAATCAAATATAAAATAACGTCGTAACTAAGTAAAATCTTTCTCTTTCATAATTCACGTAGCTTAAATTTTTTTAATTAAAAGCTACTTTTTGAAACACTGCGCACCTAGCGGTGGAAATTTTCCCTAAGCCAAACTCTCCCATAAGGAATCACGTTTTGTTCCTAACCCGAGTAGAATAAACCTTAGTAAGGTCAATAGCTAATTGGCNAACTCTCCCATAAGGAATCACGTTTTGTTCCTAACCCGAGTAGAATAAACCTTAGTAAGGTCAATAGCTAATTGGGCATAGGGGTACTTCTGGAATTTTATTTTTTTAAACACAAACATGCCAGAAAAACCAAGAATTCATTTCGGCAGGGGAAGGTACCTCTTTAGGTCGGGCACAGCCGTCTGATGGTAGCCCAAGAAGGCGGCCCGGGAACAATAACCTTGTGCTGAGTGCCGTAACATGATGTTGATTNTTGAGACGAGGGCAGGAACAGGAGAGCCCCGAGAAAACCCCGCTCGCCTCGGCAGTGCCCGGTCTGACTCCTCGCGCGGGGATCTAACCGGAGACCTCAGCACTGGAAGTCTGGAAACCAGCTCCAACCAGCCGCGGGTCCACGTTAGTTCATTGGCGTTCCAGAAGGGTTTGGCATGGTTGACGGAGATTGTAGCTTGAACTGGTTGTATTCATTAGCCTTTCCCACTCGTAGCCTAACTATACTCTCTCAGTTGATAAGGAACGCTGGCGTTGGACTGCGGTCGCCATTTTGTGATCATTTTTCTATTATTTGAAGTCTTCTTACCCTCCCCCCTCCTACATGCATCTTCTCCCTACCTCAACCCTCAATCCCACACACACACTTATTTTTCAATTACGAGGATCTTGTACATTTCTGATTAGTTTTCATCGTGCTTGCTCTGTGTTGTATTTGTTTTCTGTTCAGAATTTTTTTTTTGTCAGATTGCTAACTGCCTGTTGTTGATGTAGTGACAGCTCAGGACCCCTTTTTTGCTCCCTAACTTTTGTCGTTTTGTTCTGTGGCTGCTGTTTGTTCGTGGTGTCATCGCCGTTAGAATTATTTTGACTTGGGCAATGAACACAGACCATTTAAATTACCAAGGCATTCGAACTCTGCCATTGTCGTTAGACGCAAGTCGTCATTCAGAGCGTTGGTATATGCACGTCCGTGGCGTATCGAAGGAGGAGGACGAGCGTGTTACTTGGCTGGCCGCGCGATGGCGCCACGGGCGGGATGGGAACTATCTGGCACAGTGCGGAGGGAATGCTGTACGGCTTCTCGTAGCTGCATGTGTTAGAGCGAGCGGCGCCGCAGTGGCTTTAGTACGGCTGCCCGGCGGGCGGCCTGGCGAGTGCAGTGCACAGTGTATCCCCTCCTACAACTAGCGCGGGGCTTGTTGGCGAGCCCCAGCACACGACACGACCTGGGTCAGCGCTTTGCCGACGTCGCGTGGTGTCGTGTGATGGTCCTGACTTGGTGAAGTGCAGCACTGCTTACCCCAGCGCCTTCCCCGCCGTCGACTCCAGCCAGACCTGCACTTAGCCTTGGCGCGGCGAGTTGCACGCTCTCTTTCTCTTTCGCTCTTTCTCTCTCTCTCTCTCTCTCTCTCTCTNGCGCGGCGAGTTGCACGCTCTCTTTCTCTTTCGCTCTTTCTCTCTTTCTCTCTCTCTTTCTCTCTTTCTTTCTCTCCTTTTCTCTCCTTTTCTCTCCATTTCTCTCCCTTTCGCTTCCTCTCTCTTCCTTTCTCTTCCTCTCTCTTCCTTTCTCTTCCTTTCTCTTCCTTTCTCTTCCTTTCTCTTCCTTTCTCTTCCTTTCTCTCCCTTTCTCTCTCTTTCGCTCTCTTTCTCTCTCTCTCGTGGTGAGCTGGGCACTTCTGCAAGCCCTGCTGATGGTCTGTTTGCATGCACGTCGTGCGTTCTTCCACCAGTTGTGCAATTAACGTCGACACGGGACTGGCCACTTTATCGATGCGTTGTTCGAGCAAAACTGTGGAAAATTAAGAAGCTAAATATTCTAGTCTATTCGCAGTTTCTTCACATTTTTTTTTAAATCAAACGTTTGAAATATTATCATATGTATGGCGTGCTTGGTTTTCTAAATACGTCATACATCATATTTCTGTTAACATTAAAGAATATTATTTGTAGTTAAACTTAACTTTTACTTTTATTCTGTCAATAAATTATATTTAATTTATAATTAACATGAATAAAAACATGTAGAAAATAGGTGTGTTGGTTACGCCTAGTAAAAAAAATAGTTCTTATGCAAAATAACATTATATTGAGTGCGCACGAATCCGGTGCGTTGTTCCTTCAGTGTAATTGTCTGGACTTGGTTATGTTTAAGTAAGGCGGAGGAATATTCTGGAAGTAGAGCTTCAGCATGCTTCATAAAAGTTGGTAGTAACCGCGAACAGTCTATACATATATTTCTCCTTTAAATCTCGCACAAAAAAAATTGGTATAAACAAAATATACAAATGTGTAACGAATATTTTAAATTCATGTTAAAAGACGTAGAACTACTTTCCCATCGTCGTCGTGGCCAACCTTACTGGGCCCATGCTGGCCAGTGTACACGTTACAATGTATGCATGTGGAGGCAGTGACAATTTTTGAAAGGTTGATTTCATAAGTGTTCAGTTAACCAAGAACAAACTATATCTGGGGCCGGAGGCGTAGCAGGTGGGCAGGGCATACATTGTCCCTCCCTTAATTTAGTAAAATAATAATAGTAAATAGGCTCCCAAACTATTTTTTTTCACCGAGGTATGTCGATATATTGTATGAAGTATCTAATGAATTGCTATAATCTATTTGTGATACTCGTACGCCTATTTGCAAGTTTCTGTTTATGTCTGACTAAATTATAATGTTACAGAACAGTTGCAACATTTCAGTTAACACATTTTTTTTTTTTAAGTTTTGAAAAAAATACATGGCTGTGCTCAGTCCTTTAATTACTGTAGTAGATATTTGAATGTCATATGACACACGTAGTTGCTGTTCAGAAGAAAAANTTAAGTTTTGAAAAAAATACATGGCTGTGCTCAGTCCTTTAATTACTGTAGTAGATATTTGAATGTCATATGACACACGTAGTTGCTGTTCAGAAGAAAAATTAATATTTAAAAAGTAGCTGTGTGGATTATTTAAAATTTCATCAGTGGTTATATTAAATTTAAAAAATAATAATTTAAGTTTTTAGATTTAAAAGAGCGGCTTCTGGAACGTACAGTCACATATAATGCAATAACATCTTAGCAAAAGGGAAATTTGTGAGGAAATGTATGTTGGTAGCTGAAGGAGAGAATAATGAGATGTCCTAGTAAGTCAAGCGGTCGGGTCGCAAGGACAGAGACTGTTAAAGAACAGGCTCTAAGGAATCTCAAGGTTCATGGACGAGAGAGAGAGAGAGAGAGAGAGAGAGAGAGAGCAAGCATTAGAACTACTTTCTCTTTAGGCAGCATGTATCTGCAGGGAGAATTTATTATCTTGTTAAGGCTCTGATTCACGCCTCCAGCAGAAACTCATCGTTTTCGCGTCATAGTTTCGCACTCATAGTAATTACTGACAATGCACGATTTTATAAAATTTGCATTTTACTAGTTGTTTAATATTTTTGTGCGTAATTTTGTGTGTTAACTGCTTGTTGTGAAAAGTCGAGAACACATTTGTATTTTATTAAAAAGTTCTCTACTTTTTACGACAAGTAGATAACACAATTAAAATTGCGCACGGAAATATCTAACAATCCGTAAAATGTAAAATTTATATCATTGTACATCGCCAGTAATTACTATGAATTCGAAATGATGGCGCGAAAACGAAGAGTTTCTGGTGGAGGGGTGAAGCAAGTGGAGGGCCCTCGCGGAACTGATGCCCCGTAGAAGCACTCGACGTGGTATCGGAGAAGGGATCTCTTGTCTGGAAGAGTGGAATGGCTGGCCCATCCTTGTGCACGACTCATTGGAATGTGGACCGAGTGGACCTTTCCGCTGTCCGCACCTAATCTGAAGTCGGCTTTGCACTCGTTCGGCTCGTTGGCAAGGTTTGAAACGACGTGATAGTGGTAGGCAGGCAGGCAATCGAGCACACAATCGACCGTCAATAACTTGACGCCAAATAACATCTCGGGTACAGGACACTTAGTAGAGAGTAAGAAAGTATTTTACTTGCGTTGTAATACAAAAAAGTAGTGTATAGAGATCGCTATTCCAGAATTACTGAAGGCCCAAGCGACATTTTTTGTAGTTTTTACAATTAAAAAAAAACTAGTTGTCAAAGATTTTTCTTTTCGACACTACGAGTGAAATATCGCTAAGTTAAAACTCATAGTTTTGTCAAATATACAAAATTGTTTATTTATCTTCATGTTAATAATCAACTTGAGGTGTAACGTAGTTTTACACATTCTACAGTAACGAATTATAAAATGTGCTGCGATTTACTTGCAGAGTTACAAAAATAACCCTGACTGCTAGTTTTTTTTTTTCAAAAGAATGTATTTGTAAAAAAACAGCATAGCGATGTGTGTAATTTTCATTTAATTGGTTTTTATAAAGGCTCGGCTTCACCTCTGTTGCAGACATTCTTAGTTTTCGCGTCATAATTTAGGTTTCAGAGCAATTATTGACAACGCTCGATTATAGAAAATTTTAATTTTACGAGTTTTTTTATTTAAACATTTTTGTGCTTGATTTTCACTTGGTCTTATTTGCTAATTGTAGAAAGTAAGGAACATATTCATATCAATACGTTTCTGCCTTTTTGCAACCAGCAAATAACACCCGGTGAAAATCAGTCACAAAAATATTAAACAACTCGTAAAATGTAAATTGTTCTATAACGAAACATTTTCTCTTGTTTCTCTGGAACTGAAATGAAGAGACGCGGACGAAGGATTTCTGTATAGAAGGTGATGCAGCGTCTTATGACCCCTCTTGGCTGAACTGGAAGGAAGGGATACTGAAGCACGGCACACGCCCCCCTGCTTCACAGCCAGCCAGGACGTGTGCCTGTAATAAGCCGAATATATACTACGTGTACGAGGAGATGGTGGTAGCGTAGGCGAGGTTGTCAGTTCGCAGGACGTGCGATGGCACGCGCCCTCGTGTGAAGGTCAGTTCTGTGTGCGGCCTTGTAGCCTCGGCCTTCCCTCTTTGTGCGTCTCCCCCCCCCCTCCTTCGAAACACTAGACCTTGGCGACAAATCCATATCCCTACTCCGCTTCCCCACTCGACAGCTGATCAACTTTTGCAACACCTCCCCTACCCCCCCTTTATAATCTCACCCTTTCCCCTCTCCGCCTTGCATAATGGGGCGTAGTTATGCTCAACCTCGTCGTTCCGGAAAAGAGGAAGAAAAAAAAAGGGGAAGACTTTTGGTAAACGTCTTTCATTCGGGAGGACCCGGGTATGATTCCCGGTTCACCCGACTTTGATTCCGTTTTACACAGTTTCCTGAGATCCCGCCCGGAAAATGTCGAGGGTGGTTCCTGCGTGGCCTCGGCAGATTCCTTCTCTACTTGAGATTGTCCGAGCTACCGATCACACCATAGACTAAGCATTAGGTTGGTCCATTCCTAGTCTTCTGCGCATGCCTACCAACATTGACTCGCCCGTCACCAATACAACTGTAAAAAATCACGTGGTCAGCGGTGATGGATGTATTTGTTTGAATTTTCAACAGCTCCACATTTTTAACTAAACTGAATATTTTGTTGCAATAAAACTGGGCCAAGGGAAATGTTACAAACATCTCAGAGCACGTGCAAAAACAGTATTCCAGCCTCGCTTTCACGTTGTTTTTTGTTAGTACCGTTGGCGATAAAGCAGTTCAATGTTGGAGCACGTAGGCCTAGCCGATATTCCCTCTACAGTCCAGTCTTACGCACCTTCCTGAATGAGAATCGGGTATGAAGAACTGGCAAGATAACGAGAGCGTCTTTCACTGGCCTTCGTTGTTGTGATGATTTACGCTGCAGACGTCAGTTGGTGAATAACTTTCAAATTTTAGTGGTTGGACCACTCGCCTCTGACCAGGCGAACTGGGTTCGATTCCCGGCGGGGTCGGCCCCACCGGACGATGCCACTGGTTGGCGTGTTTTCTCGGGGATCTTCCGTTTCCCCCCGCCCTTTCATTCTGGCCGGCGCTACANAAATTTTTAATTTACGATCTCAGAATAAAAAAAGTTATATGGGAAACAGAATGTCTTCAACATGCACTTATTTTCCACGTTTGAGGGGGCCACGGTTGTGTAGTGGTTGGACCACTCGCCTCTGACCAGGCGAACTGGGTTCGATTCCCGGCGGGGTCGGCCCCACCGGACGATGCNTAGTGGTTGGACCACTCGCCTCTGACCAGGCGAACTGGGTTCGATTCCCGGCGGGGTCGGCCCCACCGGACGATGCCACTGGTTGGCGTGTTTTCTCGGGGATCTTCCGTTTCCCCCCGCCCTTTCATTCTGGCCGGCGCTACACCTCGCTTCACCCTCATTGGCTCCAAGACCTGCGGTAAGGACGACACTGGCGTGCTATTTAAGTGCTCTGTCGCCTCTGCTCGCAAGGCTCTGCTTCAACGAGCAGGCTTCCCGTCGTGCTGCGTCTCTGCTGCGGGACTAGAACCGGTGACCTTATCACTGCGTTGCTGGAAAGTTTGTGGCAAAGTTCAACGCAGGGCCCTACGACACTTTCACAGGTATTCACGTCGTGCGAGAGTGTGTGATTTCTTCTCCTAATGAAGCAGGAAGCACGTGCAGTGGGTTTGAGTTACTCTCTCCAACTAAGTGGATCTGAGTGTAGTTATTGCAAGTTGTGTAATCTCTCTTAAGTGCATGGGCGAAAGTATTGAGATGAGCTGCGTAATGGCTCGAGGGCCGGCTAGCTGAGTAGAGTCGGAACTAGAGTGAAGAGATTTGGGCGATTATTAAAATAGAGGTCTTGAGAGCCGATGAGGGTGAGGCGAGGTGAGTATGGAGCAGCAGCGCCGGAATGGAAGGTGGGGGGAAACGGTAGAACCCCGATAAAACCCGCCGGCCAGCGGCACGATTCCCACATGCGAAAATCCGGGAACGACCCCACCGGGAATCTAACACGGTTCGCCTATGTGGGAGGCGAGTAGTCTAACCACTACACCACCGCGGCTCCCTGTCGTAGCCAGACTGTCTACGAAGGGCCGGGAAGGGGGGGGGGAGTGGCGTGTGGTGTCGGCGGGACAGTCGCGCTCCCGCGCCAACATCGATTTCTGTCGACTGCGGGAAAGTGGGTCGACTCTCTCGTCGACGGCACTCTTCCCTCGCCGGCGCCTTTCATCCGGGACACGGAGTCTCTTCAGCGTCCACCAGGGTGCGAACCACAGACTAAAGCTGAGGTAGACCGACTATTCTTATTCTGCGCACGTACCCGATATCGACGTACCCGATATCGACCTACCCGAAACAACACAACTGTCCAAGTCGCATGGTCGTCAGTGGTGAACACACTCGTTTATATATCGGTTTTCGAAAGACAAGCACTTTTAAATTAATAACATACTTTTATCAATTTGAATCGCATTACAAATTGGTTAGAGGAAGTATACAAAAGCCTCAAAGCACTTGTTCACTAATCAGTGTTCTAACCTCGAATCCAATCTACGCGGTTTTTGCTACGCGTGTTGGCAGAAAAGCAGTTCGACTTGGGACACGGAGACTGGTTGTGCGCGGCCGGCGAGATCATCTAGTCTACGGTGCGACAACCGTCCTACACGCGTCTCGCCCAGGAAGCATAGGTAGAGAGTTGTAACTCAAGGTCATAACGAGAGATCCTTATCCTATTCATTTGTTCGCCGAAGCAAGCAAGTAGAACTTACTATGGTACTGCCGACCTTAGAACACAGAGTAAGACACACATTCTCACTTTATGTTGGTGGTATTGTACACCCCTCGCCAGCTGTTATTTTTTTTTATTATTGTGATTGGCCTGTGTTTTCTGGGCAATATATGTATATTGATGCTTTTATTATCCACAGTTATTCCATATCACAGATACACTCGAGCAAATATAAACCGTAACCGTGAAGGTGAAACACTACATTACAACCAGCTGTATGCGTATATTCATGAAAATACACGTGACACGAACAAACAGATGTAAATGGCGTTTACACAAAGCCGTCTGTGCTACCACCATCAAGATTAAAACATGCATATCAGTCGTGAGTCTATACAATATCTAAAGAGAGAAACTACACTATTGCTTATTATATATTTATGCTATGTGGATATGCTCAAGTGTAGGTCAGCTAGAGCAAAGATAATTTGAAAATTTCTTTGTCGTCGTTCAGAACAAAACTCGCATGGATGTGCAGTCTTTGTTCTGCTAGTGTTTGACATTATCTCACAAGAACACGACAGCGCAGTAACAATGGTATTGCTCACGATATAATTTTTTTTATAGTCGCTCAAAGGGACATGATTTACTGTAAATCCTTTTATACGATAAAGGACATTTGATTGGGTCAATATCAGCTCGGCTCGCCATTGGTTGATGACCGGCCAATAATGAACGCTGCAGAGTACAGGGTAGTTGTACGGTGTGGTATGGGCCAATAGGACGATGGTGAGTTCTAACACACTTACACCAACATAACCGGTGTTCTTGCAGCAGTGCATATAGGTGACGACTCACTTCTGATTTGTCTTGAGTGCCAGTAAATGTGCGCACACCTCAATGTGTTAAATATGTAATAATTTTGTTAAATGCCGAAGTTGCAAGACAGTATAACCTCGACTTCGGGTATCCTCGGCAAGGTTTCGTTTTCCCTATTCCAGTCTCGACGGCCTGGTCTCTCCGGATATCCCTGCGCATGCGCACACTTCTTGTTTTCTAAGTAGGGGCAGGTCTCGGAACTTTCCGTGAAAGTACCTACTCGTATCTAGGGACATCCGATTTTAGCGAAAAAAAATTTCACGGTAAGCTGTATTTCATAACACTTTATCTCGGATCTACTTTCGTTGTCGCATGATTGGCGTGTGTTACATTCCTTAGGCGTCGTGCCCGCGAATCACAGACGCACAGCATCCGAGGTTATCTGATTCTGATCGACCGGTCAAGTAAGAAAATTACTTCTCACACGCCGCCGATAAGCAAAGGAAACTTGCTGGTACACCCTTAGGGTATTGAAATTTAGAATATTAGGGGATATTTTCACGAATTTGTGAGTGTCCACACGCACATATAATTATATCTTGCTAGCTTACCCGGCCACGCGTTACTGTGGCATAAAAGAGTTTGGTTCTATTAATTTCTGTGAAATTAATTGAAATAAGTGTATATATGTAAAAAAAAAAAACATTTGAGAACAACAAACTAAAATGTTTAAACAGACAGCTGTCAACAATTGCGCTTCCTGACGCGAAAGTATGGTAAAAATGAGCTTTTTGCAGATTTTAGTACCTTTGCAGGTAACACACACAAAAATAAAAGTGTACAAACATTCGTGAGAACGAAAGGAAGGTTTATTAAAAAACAGAATGAAAATTGGTTAATTTTTTTTTGGGAGTTATACGCGTCCGAACAAACGGACATAACATTTATATATACATAACCCCCTACCCTCTACTCCCTTACAATTCTTATACTGTGCGTTGTATGTTTGTGCATTCGGTTTTGTACGCTTGTGACACTTACTTCAAGTAAGCCAAGATTTTAAATATTTTAATAAAATTATTTTCACTGAAATATTGCAGTTTCTGGTGTGTAAATACTTAAAAACAAGATATACTTTGGAAAAAGACTAAGCAAACATCTACAATAAGTTACAAATACTCATTACAAACAAAAGCAGTGGCATACCACTGTTTATAAATCCAGGGGGGCAACGCCCCTGCTGGTTGGAAAGTAGAGGGGTGACCGGCTCCCTTGTCCCCCCCCCCCCTTTTACTGGGTCCTATGTATCCATGCGACTTTGTGACCTTTCACATTAAGGGCGAAAGTGGCGGAGCAACCAGCAAGCTGTTCACGGTAAAGTGAGCATTTTTGATATCAACCTTTGGGAAATGTCAGTTCTCCTAGTTGCATACATTTTAACGGACACACTAACTTGTGTGCGCCCAGTCAAGCTGGTAATGACAGAGGGAAAGTCGTTCCTTGTCTAACATTGAACTAAAAGTGCTACACAAACATTTGTGAATACTGATATTATTTATTTTGCTTTCTGGTTTTTTTTTATGGGCGTAATTGTAGTAATTTGCATAATCGTAAAATATTTAATTTCGTAATAATTTTACAGTATCACTTGACCGACGCCTGAAAAAAAGCGACGAGGCCCATGGTAATGTTGATTTAGTATGTGTGGAAGAACACACAATGCTCATACGAGTAAATGTTAGCAGGACTTTCAAAAGTGCTCAGTGTACCGTGAACAGCCTACAGTTGCGAGGTGTACATGATATAATGTTAGCATACAGAAGTAGTGTGGTTATGTTTTCGGCAGTGAAGTATAATGGTGGTCAGTTGAGGCAGTTGCAGTGAGGGGAGGACTATGTATCTGTCAGACCGGGCGGAAGGCGCCCTCCCTGTGTGCGGGTTCATCGTCCTTGGCGGAGCGCAGGCTGCGGTTGGTTCTGCGAGGTTAGTTAACTCTCGCATTGGCACAGCGGACCGCCTGGCTTGCCGCGCCTTACACACCGCTGCTTCTCTCTCCTATGCTGCTTGCTATCTTTCTCTCTTGCTTCCTCTCTTTTTTTCTGTTTATTTTTTTCTGTTTTTCTTCTTAGCTCTTTTATTTAATTATCCTTATCTTCCTTTCTTTTTCTCTCCCTTTCTTTGCTTCTTTTCTCTCCCTTTCTTGTCCTCGTCTCTCCCTTTCTTGTCCTCGTCTATCTCTTTCTGGTTCTCTTATTTCTCCCTTTCTTGTCCTCGTCTCTCTCTCTCTCAATTTCTTGTCCTTGTCTCTCAGAGGGAAAGAACAGGACGTCTCTCTCTCTCTCAATTTCTTGTCCTTGTCTCTCTCTCCCTTTCTTGTCCTTGTCTCTCTCTCCCCCCTTTCTTGTCTTTGTCTCTCTCTCCCTTTCTTGTCCTCTTACTTTCTTCATTTTCCCTTTCNTTCTTTTTCTCTCCCTTTCTTGGCTTCTTTTCTCTCCCTTTCTTGTCCTCGTCTCTCCCTTTCTTGTCCTCGTCTCTCCCTTTCTTGTCCTCGTCTTTCTCCCTTTCTTGTCCTCGTCTCTCCCTTTCTTGTCCTCGTCTTTCTCCCTTTCTTGTCCTCGTCTCTCTCTCTCTCTCTCCCTTTCTTGTCCTTTTCTCTCTCTCTCTCTCTCAATTTCTTGTCCCTGTCTCTCTCTCTCCCTTTCTTGTCCTGGTCTCTCTCTCCCCCCTTTCTTGTCTTTGTCTCTCTCTCCCTTTCTTGTCCTCTTACTTTCTTCATTTTCCCTTTCCTCTCCCTTTTCTCTCCCTTTTCTCTGTCATTCTTTCTCTACGCCTTCCCTTCTCTCTCTCCGCCAACCTTCCTCTCTTTATCCTTGTGGCTTTCTTTCCTCCTTGTGCCTTTCTTTCCTCCTTGTGCCTTTCTTTCCTCCTTGTGCCTTCTCCCCTTCCTGTGCCTTTCTTTCTCTCTCTCTGTGTGCATTTATTTCTCTCTCTCTTTCTGTGCCTTTCTATCTTTTACTCTTTTTCTCCCTCTCACTTTGTCACATTGGGTTGTCACGTNCATGTGCCTTTCTTTCCCGCTCTCTTCCTATACCTTTCTTTCCCTCTCTCTTCCTGTCCCTTTCTTTCTCTCTCTTCCTGTCCCTTTCTTTCTCTCTCTCTTTCTGTGCCTTTCTATCTTTTACTCTTTTTCTCCCTCTCACTTTGTCACATTGGGTTGTCACGTCGCCTTTCCTTCCCAGTTCTGTGTGACACACAGTCCTTGACGAACTCGCTGTCGACGACACATTAAGGTGAATCCTTAGTAAAAATGGTTAAACTTCTAAAGGTCACGCCTGGTCACAAAGAAGCATAGCGGCGAGCCCTCCCAAGATTGCAATACGCTCGCCTGGGAAGCTGTATTTCTCGCTAGTTAGATATCTAGCAGTAGGATATTATTACACGTGATGTAAGCCAGTGTGCTAAACTACACGTGCCACTTCCTTCACCTCAAGGAAACGGCTCAGGAAAGCCGTATATAATGCTATGGTTAACAATTTTCACTGTTTGTAACATTCGGCGACAGTCAACCTCAGCTCGTCCGGGTTCGTAAGACAGCCCACAGTGCATACTTGGCTGAGTCGCCACCGGTCGTATCGGTATTTTGGACTGAGGAGAAAAATAATTAACGTAGGGGTTGTTTCGTACTGTGGCGCACGAAGGGGGAAGGGTTGCTCACGATTTGCTTCAGTTTCTTCTGCCTTTCATGTCTCTGTTAATCCAACCGGCCCGTATTTTATGATTAGTCCTCGACATCATTATATAGGGCCGTAGGCAGAAATGACAAACCAAGCCAAGCCTATCCCAGGCGGGAAAAATTTTCGTAATTGAATTTTATCGCTGAGAATGTAAGCACGTGTTCTTTTGTGACGCTGTGTGTAACTACGAGTGCTGCGTTTACCCGTCTTCCTTGACGACTAAAGCTACGGAGCTGAGATGTGCTCGCTCAGACCTGATCCCGGTAAAACGCAGATGTTTCGTGTGTGAAGATGGTGAGGTGTTTTCTCTGGAGCTCACGTTGTTGTTGCGAGGTGCTGTCGTGTACACTCGTGACTGACAATGGTGCCCCAGATTACCTGGACAGCTCATTAGCAAAGAGCTTTCCCGTAGCTCTCGTTTACTACCGTGCCGACGCACAGAGTATTCGACAATACAGAGGTGAAACGGACGCTTAGCCGGCAAAATTGCGTCGCTGGACAGCAACATGTTGGAGGGGGCCGCGCTGGTCTAGAGGCTAGACTATTCGCCTCCCGCCTAGGCGAACCGGGTTTCTATTCCCGGCGGGTTCCCTCCCGGATTTTCGCACGTGGGAATCGTGCCGGACAGTGCCGCTGGTCGGTGGTTTTTCTCGGGTACCTCCCGTTTCCCCCCGCCCTTTCATTCCGGCGCTGCTCCGGACTCACCTCACTTCACCTTCGTCGGCTCTCAAGACCACGGGTTTCTCCACTCTACAACATGTGGGAACGCCGTTCACCAATCAGCGCCCGGCAACCTGCTCACCAGCCAACAGCTCAGCCAATAGGGTACCCTTCGCAGCACGCGGTAACCAATCAGGCACAAGGCCCGTTCGCAGTTCCTCGCGCAGCCAATCAGGGATTGGGTACGCCCACATTAAAAGGAACCGCCATGCGATTTCGTGTCTTTGTATTGATTGACTGTGACTGCGCAGTTGCAGATTAGCGGCATATTCTACAGAGACTTGTCACATCGCCAGCTTTATTTATTTCCTTTCTCTGCCGATAACGGGATAATTAACTTTCTTCCAAATGTTTGACCATTTTCCGAACGTACTGTAAAGTTGGAATTACAGCTGTGTAGAAATCATTTTCTTCTCTTCGTTCTGTGGAGCCTGTAGTCCATCTCGGCTGCGAAAGTTACTTTTTTTGACAGCTCTAAAGATAGTATCGCCCTTGCCGTTTTGCTAACGTAGCCTTTCGCCTCACTGTTCTGACACAGAAAAGGGTTTTTTTTTTTTTTTTTTTCGATTCTTACGTCTGCTGTTGGCATTTACCACACAGACTATAGCGCTCGCAACCAATGACTGCGAGGTTTTGTGTGTGTTTGCGTTTTAAAAAAAAAGTGATTTTTTTTTAAACACGTGACTGCCACAGTCTAACGTGCATTTTTAACTCCCCCCCCCTTTTTTTATTTCTTAAACTTTACTGTAAAAGTAAAAAGAATTTTGAAAACAAACTATGTCAAGCGCTTTACTCACGCGCCGAGTAATTTCCAGGTTCTGTTTTTATAGAACTGTAATTTCCCACATGCAAATTGCGCACAAGGCGTATTACACAAGTGTTGTCTTATTGTGGCCTGGTTGCCGTGAGGCGAATGCTACTCTAAGCCGTATTTAATTCTGTGTTTATGGGCTTCGATACCCATAAGTTTGGGAATTTAGAGTTGTGGAGGTGCTGGGTTTCTTCGTGAGCATTTTAATTCTGTACAAGGGTTTTGTTTTCATCCCCGCAACTTCGTCAGACTACTGAAAATGAAAACTCTCGACGGGAATAACATTTATTTCACGCGCACTGCTTGCAGAAAGCGTTGTCAATACGGATGCGTAAACAATCGCGTTACGTACTAGCCGATGGTAGACATTACAAATGGCGTCACGTGTTGTGACGCCGTGACGGAGTTGTTGGTTCTGCCCGTCATCCAGGCGTCAAAAGTGGTCCCCATAGCTGAGTCAGAGTAATGACGGCCCTCCGTTGTTCAGCAGGCTGCCTCCGAGCAGTATCTATGGCCTGTATGTCGGAAACGAAATAAACGACGTTGGCTTACTATTAGAACATCATAACTCCGTTTGTTTGAGGAAATCTGTCAGGAAATCGAAATAACTCGATGGAAACAAAGTTTCATTACTTAAAAATTATAGCAACGTAATACAAAGTAGACGCAATAGGTATTATATGCTCTTCACGGTTGATTGAGTACTTTTGGAACCAACCTTTGAAATGACGTCAGTACCCCTACCTGCATTTATTTCAACGGCCACATTGCATCATGTGCCCAGTAAAGTTTCTAACGAGGGAAAGAAAATAGTTATATGCCTTTAAATTGAATTAAAAGTGTTAGGTAAACACTTTCGAACACTGCAATTATTTTTGTTTATGCATAGGTATATGTTTAGGAATAAACAAAATTGGTAAGATATTTAATTTTTTAATAACTACACAGATTTGCTTGAGCGACGCATGAATAGAGTGACGAGGCTCATGGTAATGTTAATTGTACACGTGCTGGAGGAATACGCAATGTTCGTACGAGTAGATCTTAAGGCGCTCGTCTACCTGTCGCTTGAACTGCGTTGCAGAGTGTTCGAAACACACGTTTTTCAACGAAATTATTAAGCGTACGTCCAACGTGCTTATCTACGAAAAGAACACACACTTCAGACGAGAGCTGTTAAGTACTTTCAAAATATCACGTACGGTAGAAACATCAATTCACAGTACTCCAAAACCCGCTAAAAGAAACGGGTTTCCAAGGCGCTGTAGCTCAAAATGCACGCATCAGATACATACGAAACTACTATAGGCGCCTGCACTGAACCTTCCTAAAGACTTCCCACTAATAAAATAATATGGTCACCGCTGAAAGTCCCATAGGTACACGCAGCACGACGAGAACACTGCACGCCAGTTCAGAGCCTTGCGCTTAGCGGCGATGGCGTACTTGATGCGCGCGGCAGTGTCGCCCTTATCGCTCCCGCGCTTCTCGGCCTAAACGTGGGAAAAAGTTCCAGGTAGACGGTCGCCTTAAGGAAGTGTGTCAGAAGTGGTGAGTTTAGCGCGGACTAAGAGTAGAAGCGCAGTGAACACGAGTAGTGCGAGGTTTCAGAGGCAAGGCGACGCAGAATGGGTTGTTGTTGAGAATGACGTTGCGTCGTGGCGGCAGTCGCGAGGTGGCGGAAGCGTGGCGGCGCGTGTCTGGCGGACGTTTCTATGCGGGAGGGCAGCTCGCTATAAATACCTAGGCACAACCCCTTCTAGGACGCGAGAATACTACCCACCCGCGCATTCGGCCGACGTGTGCCGGGGCCACGGTGGCGCTGCACGTGCCACACCAGTTATTATCTGGAGCTCACGAGAAGGCGAGGCTCTGGAATTCGGGCAGGGTGGGTGAGCAGGAGGGTGGGCCCGATGGGCTGCAATGTCACCACCGGGGCCTCCAACCTGTACTACCAGTACTAAAACTATCAGTTCGCAGGGATATTTTCCTTTCATACGACACGCATACAAATATACTCTATAATGTCATGGTATACGCCTCTATTATTTCTTTTGACAGTAACCTTTAAATTCCCCATTTTAGGTGCCCGTTTGCCTGGTGCGCGAAATGTTTTGCATTGTGTTTGAAGTACACATTTTTAAAGCGAGCTATTTATTGTACATATTCGCAATCTGTTCCCGTACGAAAATTAATCACATTTCACAATAGTTACAATTGTTAAAACATCTATTACATTACCAATACTAATTTGAAGACTTTCAGTATGGCCAAAAACAACATTTTTAAACTGTCTTAACTTAAATTGTTTTACTTAAATACCTGCGAAACAACCATAGTGACCTGAAAACAATTTTGATGGCATAAATTTAGGGCGAAAACAGTTAAGATCAGGAATGCATAACTTTAAAATACTCTGAAATGATATACTATTACCGCTTACCTCAAACAGTGGATGTTGTTGTTTGGTAATAATTTATTCCCTTTCGGAAAGTGGCAGTGCCAGTTCCGATTCAGAAGAGGAAAATTCGTTGTCAAATGAATCACTCGAGCCACTGGAGTCATGGCTTAGGTATACCACAAAACTGTCTATTGCGTCTTCCACACGACAGTCCTTTTGCCAGTAGTCTGCTTCTATATTTTGGACATGCGAACAGTATCCTTGACAGTCTTCTTCAGCGATGGAAGATATTGCTTCCGTCGTGATTTCCATTAGCTTTGTTAACGACAAGCTAGCAGTAATGTTCTTTTCCCGCACTAGTCTCTTTGTTTTAGACCACATTAGTTCAATGGGATTAAGTTCGTACATATAAGGAGGAAGTCTAAGAACATCGTGTCCATGCAGTTTTAAAAGTTGGTCAGTGCGAAATACTTTTACAGACTTCCTGTTCTGCGCAATTAAGTCGAAAAGTTCTGTTTTCCGCATTTCATGAGTAAAGGGAATGTTGTTATTGGTCAACCATGACTCCATTTCCTTTTTCACTGCATACTTCGATGGGGGTTTATTTTCTTGCACTGAGTGGTAAGGCGCATTGTCCATAATAACAACAGACTTTTCCGGTAGGTTTGGCAATAACTGATTATGCATCCACTTTTCGAAGTTCGCAGAATTCATCTGCCCATGGTAGTCCCCCGTAGCTCTGCCTGCTGGAAAAATTAGCAGTGCATTTTCAATGAATCCAGTTTTAGCACCTGCATGAACAACAATTAAACGGTTCGAAGAACTGCTGTTGGTTAACACACCACGTTCAGTATCACTTTGCCAACATTTGTTAAATGTGATGTTGCTATCAACCCAGGTTTCATCAATGTAAATTATGGGGCGCCCCTCCATTCTGTAGTGGAGAATTGATTTTTAGTATTTACAACGCCAGTAGACTATGTGCTGTCTTTCCACTAATAGTTTCCGAGAACTGTTACACCGTTTCCATTTAAACCCCATTTCTTTCAGTATCCGCCTGAGCGTGTGAACACCCCATGGAAAATCAATTTTTTCTCTCAAAGCAACGAGAAGCTTAGGACATGTTGGTACTTGTTTCTGTACTAAGTAAAAATCATGAATGACGTCTCTGATTACTCTCCTATCAAATGAGTCACAGCGCACATTTCTTTCATGCGGACGCTTTCGGTGTTTGCCTGGTGTTGACAGCGAACTGTTACAAGCATCGGCACCTTCTTTGCGAATTCTGGAAACACTTCTCATAGAAATTCCAGTGTATTCTGATGCACGCAGATTAGATTGAGATAATAAATGCTTTATTTGACCATCAGTAGCTTCTTCGTCACATTTATTTATCACATGTCTAATCACCTCCCTCGCTTCGCTATGTATAGTTTTCCCTTTCTTCCTAGACTGCGCCATAATATACCGTCCTGATACGCACGCAACCGACACTAACTCGTGACTGACTTCCAGAGAGCTGTATCATTTGGGGTGACCCGTTACTCTGACAGCGGTCTTTAAACGCCGGAAGGGGGCAAGGGAGGGTTTGCGGCCCCGACCACCACCCCGCCACGCAGCCTTGCCTTCTCGTCAGCTCCCTACTGTACATGGCCGTTCAACTTGCCGACCCTGCCGAGCCGCCAAATTTAAACGGGGAACCAATGTTAAATGAAATTCCTTCTCATTGCATCCATTTGAACGACAACTATTACAAACAAAAAGTATTCCACTTGAAATTTCTTAAAGGAATGTTGCTGTGTTAAGACATATTGCCGATTGTTTGGTTTAATATATTATTTTTTCTAAAATGTAATATTAAAATTTACAGACAAAAAAATGTATATATATATATNATGTATATATATATATATATATATTTTTTTTTGTAAGTTATTTTATGTAGCAATATTATCTGGGTAAGTAGCGTCAAACTGTTTTTTATTTGAAATAATTATCTTTAGAATTGACGCAATGAGAAGGAATTCCCTTTAACATTGATTCCCCATTTGAAGTTCCCTGCTCCCGGCTTGGTGGGCGGGGCTGCTAAGCTTTCACAATTGGAAATATTTCTGCTTTAATCACGTCACGAAAGCTACAGGAATGTCATCATTTTATACTTTATCATTTGATAGTGGTTTGTTAAAATGTTTTATTCTGCAGGAATTTTGATTGCAGAAGTGCTGGAATTCTTATGATCTGCCTTGTATGATGTTTCTGGATTTTGTCTGCAAGTTAGGTTTGCGGTAAATAATCCACTTGCCTTGGCGCCAGTCTTGTCATTCCTGAACGGTTTCGTCTGTATTCCTCAACGTGGGTTTACGACTAAGCCCTTCACCATACTGAAATATTTCCGTAGATATAGGTCTAACACCTGCAAGGGCCATTCGTTCTCTTAGAAACAAATTTTTTGACGTAAATGTGAAATTAAAATTATTTAATGTTGCATATTTATAGAAACAGTTAAATATACGTGGCCGGTATGTATAATGGCAAGAAACATATTACACGTGATGTTCAAGTATTTAATCCCCTTTTGTCACGACGACACTGCCAACCTCGTGTAGGTACACAGTTGGGGCCGTGGTGGCGTAGCGGCCAGATCGCTCGTCTCCCTCCAAGGCGAACCGGGTTCAAGGCCGGGTCACGCCCGGTTTTCGCACGCGGAAATCGTGCCGGACGATGCCCGCTGGTCGGTGGGTTTTCTCGGGGAGCTCCCGTTCCCCCACCCCCTTCATACCGGCGCCGCTCCATACTCACCTCAATCATCCTCACTAACTGGAAAAAAAGGGGGGGGGAATCCCCATTGAGCTAGTGAAGAGATTTGGGCGGCTCTTATCAGCGAGGTCTTGCACGCCGATAGTGTGAAGCGAAGTGAGTATGGAGCAGCGCCGGAATGCAACAGGACTGGGTAAACGGGAGATCCCCCGAGAAAACTCGCCGACCAGCGGCATCGTCCGGCACGATTCCCGGCTGCGAAAATCCGGGGGGCGAACCCGCCGGGATTTCCAATCCGGTTCGCCTTGGTGGGAGGCGAGCAGTCTAAGAAAGTTCCCAGTCTGTGGCCTTGAATAGCAAAGCGCACCCGTGGTGTGCTTACAAGATTTTTGGTTCTACAGGTGGCAAAATAGTATTGCAACACCGTAAATTGCCTCTTGTTTACAAAACTACAGCTATGGCGTAGCTGTGTTGAGGTTACCAGCAGGTTTCCCAGTTTTTTTTAAAAGTGCGTTTTTAAGAGGTGTTTGGAAGATGTCATAGTAGTTTTCTTTCTAAAGGGAACTAAAAATTGTAAAACAGAAGTCAGTTTTACGTAATTGAATAATAAACAATTCACGTGGCGTAAAGTAGATATTCAGAACTGGCGGATGTCACTGCGAAATAATCAGGTTTATTACTTCGTCCAACAGGTGTTTTCCGCTTGACTCACGTGTGCATTTTGAGAGACTGTCGGGTGAAAGTCTTATAACTCTACCAGCCTTAGTTGGTATTCGAACCCAGGAATTGTTAGAGCGAAGGTCGGTCAACCTAAGTATCGATATATTCCATCCCTTAAATGTCGAGCAGTAACGAAGGGTATTCAGGCGCATCGTTATTTAAATAGCTGCCTTTGATCTAAACTGGTAACCGTTATGTACTTAAAGCCACTCTGTATAACCTGTTTTGTTTTTTCACTCAACATTTAATTTACATCCTGTGTGAGTGGGAGTTGAATCGCATTTATTCATGAATCTAATTTCCGTCTGCAATATCGCTCAGCAGAACCTTCGCTGAACTAAAATACACTTTATAGATAAGCACAATCGTTCATGGAATCAGTAGTTCTTGCAAGAGACAATATTTTTTCCAGAAAAGTTTATCACCTAGTAGCAGATAAATTTATGATCACTCGCAGAAGACGAACTTCTAGGAAAATTAAGGTTCTAGTTTTCTTGCTCTGCGTGTCGTCAAATTTTTTCGCAGAACGAGAAAAGATCTCTTCCCCGACACCCACACCCTCGCGGTTCATATACCCTGCCTCCCCCCGTCAACACGCCTCCCCCGTCGGCTTATTCCGCGGCATTCGTTGGCGTCTCGTCCGACTTCCATGGGGATTCACCGCCCAAGTTGGCCTGAGAAACAGTTTCTCTCTCTCTCTCTCTCCGCGTCGCAAGGAGAACAAATGTGGCGGAGATGGCAGAGTAATTTTCACTCTGCATCGTTCCTTCAGAGAGGACGCTCTTGTTTGCAGCTGTGTCCCCCCCCCCTCTTTCAGTCATCCACACAAGCCTCCTCCCTCTACTTGGCATTTTCTTGTCAGTGGTGACAAGTATAACGCAGAGTTTGTGGATACGCTTCTGTAGTCCATTCTTGGTTATTTCACACTTTTCTGAAACCCCGCTATAGTTCTTCTCCCAGAATATTCCTCCGCCTTGTGCAAACGAAGCTTAACTAAGTCTGGAAAATTACCCAAAGGGACAACGCACCGAATTCGTGCGCACTCAGTGTAATAATATTTCGTATAAGAACTATTTCTTGATAGGCATTACCAACACACCTATTTTCTCCTTGTTTTTATTCATATTAATTGTAAATGAAATATTATTTGTAAATGATATGTAAATAAAATTTCAATGCAACCAAAAATAAGGTACTTTTATGAGCACAAGTATAAAACTCTTTTGAAACATGGCGCATGCAGGATACAACCGAACACGCCATGCGCGGGCTGATTTTACAAAGCTTTGATTCAAAACGTGCGAAGAAACCGCCAACAGACTATAGTCAATATTTGGGCGATTGCTCGTTGGCTGGCATGGAATTCGCCCGCCCAAGCTGCTCTCAGCGAACATCGCCAGATTATTCAGCGGTTTAGCGAAATAGTTTTGGTCCCTTTCGAAAGCTTTTCATTGACACACAGAATTTGTTAATGCCGCGCGTGTGTCTAAATAGGCTCACTGACCGCGTATCTTTGATTTCTCCTTGCGGCCTGACCTACCGGCCACTGCCTGCATGATAAGCCATGCGAGAAAGAGGGCCTTTTTTTTTATTTCGAACGGCGAGCAAGCCCCGGCTGCCTGCCCAGCGACTTGCAGTCACACCATGAAATGCACTCCGTCAACCTTAATTGGACCGCGAGCTCGTCGCGTCCCGATAATNAATGCCGCGCGTGTGTCTAAATAGGCTCACTGACCGCGTATCTTTGATTTCTCCTTGCGGCCTGACCTACCGGCCACTGCCTGCATGATAAGCCATGCGAGAAAGAGGGCCTTTTTTTTTATTTCGAACGGCGAGCAAGCCCCGGCTGCCTGCCCAGCGACTTGCAGTCACACCATGAAATGCACTCCGTCAACCTTAATTGGACCGCGAGCTCGTCGCGTCCCGATAATTATTTGGGGCTCGTCGTACGTAAGCGAGGCAGAAACACGGTCTTTTGGTGTTAAGGGCACCGCCTGCCGGCTGGGAGGCCCATCTCTAAAATGAACGTACAGAGGAGAAATTTCCTTAACACGGGATTTCCTATTTGAATTTCGCAGCTGCCAGCCGGTAGGCAGTGCCCTTAAGGCGCCCGTCTACCTGGCGCTTGAACTGCGTTGCAGAGTGTTCCAAATACACGTTTTCCAACGAAACTATTAAGCGTGCGTCCAACGTGCTGATCTACGAAAAGAACACACACTTCAGACGAGAGCTGTATAGTACTTTCAAAATACCACGTACGTTAGAAACATCAATTCAGAGTACTCCAAAACCGCTAAAAACGGCCTTTCCAAGACGCTGTAGCTCAAAATGCACGCATCAGATACATACAAAACTACTATAGGGGCCTGCACTGAACCTTCCTAAAGACTTCCCACTAATAAAATAATATGGTCACCGCTGAAAGTCCCATAGGTACACGCAGCACGACGAGAACACTGCACGCCAGTTCAGAGCCTTGCGCTTAGCGGCGATGGCGTACTTGATGCGCGTGGCAGTGTCGCCCTTATCGCTCCCGCGCTTCTCGGCCTAAACGTGGGAAAACGTTCCAGGTTGACGGGGGCTTAAGGGGATTCTCTAGTAAATATTTAAAATGCCACTAGGTCACGACTGTCTATAAGGACGCTCTGCGACGGGCCCTCCTATAAGATTGCGATACTTATGCATTCCCGGGGATCAGAATTTCTGGCAAATCAGATTTGTACAGTAGGATATTACTACTCGCCATGAAAGCCAATGGAGTAAGCTACAGATGCCACTTTGTACTTTTTTCCTTCTCCTTATGGTAACTGCCCTGGAACGCCCTAAAACGTGTTGGAAAAAGTGTATATAATAAAGAAGTATATATAAAGTGTATATAATAGGATGTAAGTAAAACGTAGCGGCTCTAGATAATAGTTTATTTTTTATCTTTGCTGGAAAAAAAATCGTCTTCCCAGACCATTAATTTCCCGAAATACGCGTGCACGCACACACTGACTTAGAAGGCGATATTTGACTAGGGAGTGACCTTAACGAGTCAGAGCTAACGCAGGTTTGGATATGTCGACGTCTGCAGGAAAACGTGAGCCCAACCAATTGGGAATGTAAAGCAGGCGTGGTGGGAGGGGCGTGTCTTATGGGAGGTCGGTCTGTGCCATCTGCGTTTATCCATTTTTCATCTTAAGTTATATTTAAAATGTTGTAGTGACATATTTCGTACTACAAAGCATAAATACAAACCTCAAGCTTGATCAAATCATTACAGCCGCACTGTCTTGATTAATTTCTAACTATCGACTGCTGGGAAGAAATGAGATTTTTTAGCGGGCTGTTACAAAAATGATATTAGCAACAATAATAATTTCATACCTTCTTCAGAAAACGTACGAAGCAATGCCTCCTTCTCCGTCAAATAAGATACAAACTTGGTGCAGGTGGGACCGCGGTGGTGGAGTGGTTAGACTACTCGCCTCCCACCAAGGTGAACCTGGTTCGATTTCCCGGCGGGGTTGCTCCCGGATTTCCGCATGTGGGAATCGTGCCGGACGATACCGCTGATGGGCGGGTTTTCTCGGGATCTTTCGTTTCCCCCGTCCTTGCATTCCGGCACTGCTCCATACTCGTCTGGCTTCTCCACCCTCGGCCCTCAAACCTTGATGTTAAGAGCCGTTCAAATCTCTTTACTCACACACGTGATGCAGGCCGTGGCGGAAATTCTATGAATCCAATATGGCGCGGTCTGACCGCCTTTAAAGTTAAACCGGTGTTTATTGTTGCAAAATAATTCAAGGAATTTTCTAACCAGGTGCAAATGTTTGTTCGAACTTGAACTGGAGCTATGGGCTTGTGTGTAGGCAAGCAGGTTTCCTGTTCTTCGGACAGGTTACCGAACCAGGACGTATTCTGCGTTCCAAGCCCAGTTCACTCCGGAGCGAACACGTGCGAACTAGCAACAACGAACGAACATTCTCAGCGGTGTAAACTGTATGTAGCGCGAACAATCACCCTCGGTCTGTGTTCATTCAAGGTTCGGTTAGCATTCGCTGGTGATCCGTCCGTTGTCGGTCTTTCATCGCATCAAGGATGTGCGTGTTCGCTCGTGTTCGGCGCTCGAACCGGGGCGAACAGCTCCGAATCAAACAGGAGCGAATAGCAGCAAACGTGTGCAAATGATTCGCTCATGCCTGTTAGCACGTGAGCCTCGCGCATAGTGGCGATGGCGCACTTGATGCGTGTGGTAGTGTCGCCCTTATCGCTCTCTCGCTTTTTGGCATCAAACGCGGAAAACACCTGGAGCAGGTAGGCGGGCTCCTCAATGCCACAATCAGATAAAGACTGCGCGAGGATGGCGCAGTAGTATAATCTAATCACGGTTACTTCCAACTTTTTTGAAGCCCTGCTCAAGTTCTGCTTAAGAGATATTCCTCCCCCTCATGCAAATAAAGCTTAACTAAGTTAAGATAATTACACAGAAATGACAACGCACCACATCGTGCGCACTCCGTATAATAATAGTTTGCACGAAATTTTTTGTTAACACTAGTTGTGCCCGCGGCTCCGCTCGCGTGGACTACAGAATTATTGTTCAGTTATAGATAGATATATACTATCGCGGAGTATTTTTTTAGGTCTTTTTATTCTACACAATTCTTTACTACATGATATTGTTCCACATTTAACAGTTTAGACAGCGTATTGCAAGAGAGCGCGCTGACGGCAAACCTTTTTCCGACTTGATTCACTATTATCGCCACTGCTTATTCCTCATGTTACTTTACGTTACAAAATATGTACTAAAACCTGGCCAGAGAGCATAGCTATGAATTAAAAAAAACACGTAAATCGGATGAGTGGTTCTCGAGTGATAAGCGCACTAACAGACAGAGAGAAACNGCTATGAATTAAAAAAAACACGTAAATCGGATGAGTGGTTCTCGAGTGATAAGCGCACTAACAGACAGAGAGAAACAGACGGAGAGAAAGAGAGAGGTAGAGAGAGATAGAGAGATAGAGAGAGATAGAGAAAGAGATAGATAAAGAGAGATAGAGATAGAGAAAGACAGAGAGAGATAGAGAAAGACAGAGAGAGATAGAGAAAGACAGAGAGAGATAGAGAAAGACAGAGAGAGATAGAGAAAAACAGAGAGAGATAGAGACGGAGAGAGATAGATAGAGACGAAGAGAGATAGATAGAGACGGAGAAAGAGAGACTGAGAAAGAGAGACTGAGAAAGGGAGATACTGAGAAAGGGAGATACGGAGAAAGGGAGAGATAGAGAGACGGAGAGTTTTTTTAATATTAATTNTACGGAGAAAGGGAGAGATAGAGAGACGGAGAGTTTTTTTAATATTAATTTCAAATAAAATATTACAATTTAACCAAATATATGGCACTTGAATGCTAACGCAAGTAAAGAACGCTTGTGATGAGGCATATTTAGAAAACAACCAAGCACGTCGTACATGCGGTGAGTTTTCAAAGGTTTGATTCGGAAAGTGTGAAGGAACCGCGAGTAGTCTCTAATACAGTTACAGCTACTGAATCCACCACAGACCGGCGTGTCGGTATGGCTGCAATGAATTTCCAGCGAGTGGCATTCCACTGATTGAAGTCACTTGTTCGCCCCTTGGAGTGTAGGCGTTCTAATCCCGCGGCGGTTCGCTACAGAGGGAAACGTGTGGAATCTGGAGGGGCGGAGAGAGAGAGAGTAGACGGACAGACACGAAGCGCAATGCAGGATGGTGTGATGTGTGGATCTAGTCCACGTATGACGTGTGCTCCTCTGGCCCCTCGTCCACACACTCTCAGCTCTGGTCTATAGGCTGTTCACGGTAAAGTGAGCACTTTTGATGCCCTAGTTACTTTTTTCTTTCAGCCATTGTTTATCCTGTAACCACCTTTTTTAAATAAATATTGCCATGTAAGTAATAAACAAAGTGAGTATATTCCACCGCACCCGGAAGTTAACGTCTAAGACTAAAATAAAATAATTTTATCGACAGGGCTTTCAAAAGTGTTCCACTTTACCGTGAATAGCCTATACTTAAAAAAAAACCGCACTAATTCGCGTGACAGACTATAGGCGATACGGAATTCCGGTGCGGATGGCGACAGTGGTAATCATCGTGGAGGGGAGGGGGGTCGGTCTCCCGTTGGCCGGTCGGGCGAGCGGGCCCCGGGTTCAAAGCCCCGGTGGGTTGTTGCCCTCGCGACGGAGAACTCGTTCTTCAAATAATTGGCGCGGTGAGATACCGCCGCCGCTTCTGCCTAGCGCGTCGGCACGTCCCCCCTCCCCNTGCCACGTTTAGCGACACACACACACACACACACACACGCGCGCGCGCGCGCGAGGAAAAACTATTTGGTTGAAATCGCAGAGTACTTGAGGGGAATCCCTAGTAAAATTTTTTTAATGCCTCAAGGTCACGTTTGGCCATGGCTAAACGTTTATTCTACTCAGGTTAGGATCAAAACGCGATTTCTTATGGGAGAGTTCGACGTGAGGAAAATTTCCGCCGCTAGGTGCGCGGTGTTCCAGAAAGTAACTTGTAATTAAAATTTTAAGCTATGTGAACAATGAAAGATAAAGATTTTTACCTAGTTACTGAGTCATTCTATATGTCGTTTATGATTATTACAGTTGCCCTGTTTTTTCTAACGTAGAAAATAGAGGAAATGTGGTACGCGCGCGACACTACCGTTTACGCAATGGCGTAAAGTTTAGGTTGCCTAACTTTTAGCATTGATCTTCTCAACCTGAGTAGAAGTAACCTTACCATGGCCTTAGGAAGCATTGTGACTGGGTCAGGTTGCCATTGTGCATTCCCGGGAAGCCAAATGTCTCTCGAATTAGATGTGTAACAGCAGGATATTATTACACGAGATGAAAGCCGGCGTAATAACGCAGGAAAGCTCAATTTCAGTTGTTTTTTTTTTACCATTCTCGATATTTTTTTCTTTGACTGTATTTAATAGGATGAAAGTAAAAAGTAGAGGATATAGATACTCCCCCCCCCCGCCCCCCACATTTCCTGGAAAAAAAATTGTGTTCCCAGACCATTTATTTACCGAGATACGCGGATTCTCTCAAACAATGGTTTTACAGACAGTATTTTACTACGGAGTGTCCCTAATGGCTCGGCTTCAGCTCTGTCGCAGAAATCCTTCGTTCTCGCGTCATCTTAGGATTCATAGTATTTTCTGACAATGTACGATTATAGAAAATGTACATTTTACGAGTTGTTTAAAATTTTTATGCGTGATTTTAATTGCGTGTTATCTGTTAAATGTAAAAAGTCGGGAACACACACACACACATATATATAATCAATAAGTTCCTGCCGTTTACAAGCACGAAATAACACACAGTGAAAGTTAGATACAAAAGTATTGAACTAGTAAATTTTCTGTAATCAAACATTTCCAATAATACCTGTGAAACTGCAATTATGACACCAAAACGAAGAATTCGTGCATAAGGTTTGATTTAACACGTTCGAAGAAACCGCGGGCGGACTATAACAGTACACGAAGGCTGCTTTAAAACCGGCGAACGCAGCGGAGCGAATGCCAGCGCAGTTTAGCGGCAACGATCACAGTCCTGCCGGGAGTCGCGCTTGGAATTTTCTTTTTGACGCGTGACTTATCGTTCTCTCGCGATACCAACGTTACGTGATGTTGCAGAAATGTTGTTCTCCATAGCCGCGCGCTCGGGCTCTGGTTGCGTTCCCAGAGACTGAAGAGGCCATTACGGGGCCTGCTAAATCACAGTGTTCTTACGTAAAGGAATCTCAGCCAACTGGTGCGTTCAGTATATACAGACTCATCTCGTATTCAGTGTTTTGCTCTACTTACTAACTGCGAGTAATTCAAAGTATAATTTAACTCTGCTGCATTCAACTAAATTTCTGGCGTTGCTTTCTTTTTCCGCCAGTTTTACACAGGAAGAACGTTTGCACGTGTATAATCAAGAGAACGAGCAAATAACTCTTAGGAATATGAATAGTTTTTTTTTTTTTTTTTTTTTTTTGCGCTTTTGGAATGCTGTCGGCTGACGGAATAGCATTTTGAGAGACGAATAACTTTTTAGTTTGTATTGTAACTTTATTTCCTACTTGCAAGGGTACCGCAGTGTGTTTCGACGAGTAATGTTAGGATTTGCGTTGAAATTTTGAGCTTACGTTTTAATAGATTGTACCAATAAAAAATGTGACGTCGACGAATGTGCTCGGTGGATAGTTTTCTCTGTAAACTGCACCGAGAGTGGTGGNTTTTTTTTTTTTTTTTTGCGTGAACAACCAAAGGCCGTACATGTTTGACACTATCTCCGCCACTCACCTGTACCCTTCCTGGGTAATACGGTGGTATAAGAGTTTTCCTGTTCAATTCCTTATGCTTACTTTTTTTTTCTATTTTTTTGGACTTTGGCTTGTCATCGGAACCATGTTGCTTTTCCAATTTTCATTATCTAATCACAATCAGTCGCTTATTTTTAATTTATATTTTTTATCTTACTGTGCTTTGCCCTATCACTTCTGTAGAAGATCGCTCGCTCTACGCTTACCCCTTACATCTACGTCCCTTACATCTACGTCCAGGCAGGCTGGAGTAGCATCCACCCAGTTTCCCGCACTTTCCTCAATCTGTTCTACTTTATACATCTACGCTATGTTATAGCGGCACTAACTACTTGACTATCAACTGAAGTCATACTTCCGACTCAATCCCCTTGTTTAGACTATATGCTGTTGGCTGTAAACAGAGCACTTAGGAAAGCCTTGCTTAAGAACCCCTTGTACGCACATTGCGTGTTCCTCCCCCCATTTACAAAAGTAGCATTGCCATGGGCCTGATCACGTGATTCATGCGTCGGCCCAGTCAAGCTGTGAAATTTATTAAAACAGCATGTATTTTACACATGTATTAATTTTATACATTACGTTATTTACACATTTTTACCTAACAATTTTAGTTCAATGTGAAGACGTGGAACTACTTTCTCTTCGTGCGTCGTTACCAACCTTACTGGGTGCATGCCAGTGTGCCCGTTAAAATGTATGCAGGTAGGGACAGTGACTTTTTTCTTTCCTTTCTTCGAAGGTTGGGTTCTAAAGTGCTAGGTTAGCCGTACACAGCCTATGAAGGCAGTCGTCCTGCAATAGTCCCTGGCGTGCGGCCTGGTCGCCGGATTCAGGCAGCTCGTGCTCATAATTGGCAGCGGAGGACCCCCTTCCCCTCCCCTGTTCGAGATCATTCCCCCCCTCCACGTAAGATCCCTTGGCGCAGCGCGACTGTTAATTAGCGACCGCATTTTGCCGCCGCGCCATGGCGGGGTCGCCTCGTGTGTGGCTGGCGTGTACTTGGCTTCTATCACTGACAAATCTGCTCTGTTCAATTACGTGCGTTATCACTTCTACCATTGGCTATATATAGTCTATTCGTACCGTCTTCCCGCTTTTTTAATTAAACCTCGTGTATAACGTAGTTGGCTATTTCCTACATATGTCGTGCACCACAAACTTTTTATACTTCTGTTAAAATAAAAGTATGTTATCTTGCGTCAAATTGAACTTTTACTTATATTTTATATATAAATCATATTTCATTTATAAATAATACTAACAAAAACTGAGAGAAAATAGGCGTGTTGGCGGTGCCTAGTAAGAAATTGTTCTCTTTCATAAAACTGAGTGCACGCAAATGCGGTGCGTTGTCCCTTGAGCTTTGTTTGCTTGAAGCGGAGGAATATCCTGAAAGTAGTATTTTAGCAATACTTCAGAAAAGTTGCAACTTACCATGAATGCAAGCTGGCATAGTTGCGTATAAGCTGTCCACTGTAAAGTGAACACTTAAGTGCCTTTCAGCTTATTTGTATCTTTTCGCCAGTTGTTAATATAAAATTGCCACGTAACTATAGGCTATTAACGGTAAAGTGAGCAATTTTTTGAAAGCCCTCTCGTTTGGAATAATAGTCAATAAATTAATTTTATTGTAACGTTCGACGTCAACTTCAGAGTACGCTGGAATATTCACACTGTGTTTATTACTTAAATGGCAATATTTATTTTAATAGTCGGTTAAAGGATTAATAGTGGCTGAAAGGAAAAAGTAACTAGAGCCTCGGAAGTGCTGACTTTAACGTGAACAATCTATAATAAACACAGTGTATACATTTTGTAGCTCTCGAAAGTTTTCTTGAGGCCACAATCCTACTAATAATATAAATGCGAAAGTGTGTGTGTGTGCGCGTGCGTGTGTGNGTGTGTGTGTGTGCGCGTGTGTGTGTGTGTGTGTGTGTGTGTGTGTGTGTGTGTGTGTGTGTGACCACTCGGCTCCATAACGGCTGAATGGATTTTGATGAAATTTGGTATGTATGTACTTTAGGTCCTGGAATATGACATATGATACTTTTAATCCCGGTAAATTGCACGGGTCCTGTGGAATAACAACAAAACGTAATTCTGCAACGGCTGGGAACGTGACCGAAATATATTTTTTCCTCTGATGTCAGAATTTATCAGGCCGCCCAAGGACCTCTGAAATGGCTTAACGACTGCTATCGATCGATAACAGCCAAGACCGAATATTTAACGTGCCCTCCGAAGCCCGGAAGCGCTCAGATGTTATGCCACTAAACGGTCACCCATCCAAATGTGTGCCGCTGGGAACGTTGCTTTAACTTTGGTGATCAATTAAGATCCCTCAGTCAAGCGCAAAAATTAGTGCCTAGGTACACTTATTTCTAAAGCTACAAATTGATGAAACTCGCGTTTCGATTTTCATACATCGACGCTGGAAAGCGGAAATGTGGTAACTACGCGATAGTTGCACAGATACAAACCAAAAACAATACCCTACTTCTTGGCTACTAGGTAAAAAATATTTCCTTCCTTTTGGGTTGCCGTAATCAGTTAAAAACCATCCGGTTGTATCATATTAAAATTAATTCTGTTTTCACATAAATGAATTGTCTTTTCCCAATTTATGTATTAGTGCATCACTGTAAAACTCAATTGTACCCGGGCGAAACCGGGCCGGTTCGCTAGTAAAACATAAATGTGTGGTCATGCGGGGCGGGAAGGCATAACGGTTCCCGCCTACCTGGGGCTTGAACTGCTTTGCTGTGGGTTAGTAATTCACGTTTTTCTGCGAAGCTATTAAACGTGCGTCCAATATGCTGTTCTACAATAAGAACACACTCTCCCGACGAGGCCTGTAGAGTCCTCTCAAGACGTCACGCACATTAGAAACACTATTTCTGAGTACTCAAAAATGGGTANCCGACGAGGCCTGTAGAGTCCTCTCAAGACGTCACGCACATTAGAAACACTATTTCTGAGTACTCAAAAATGGGTTATAAGCGGTTTTTTTCAAAACGCCGTATCTCAGAATATACGCGTCGGATGCATACGTAACTACTCACGGGCCCTGCGCTGGAAGTTTCTTAGGTACACGCAGTGCGACGAGAACGCCCCGCGCCTGTTCAGAGCCTTGCGCTTAGGGGCGATGGAGCACTGGATGCGCGAGGCAGTGTCGCCCTTATCGCTTCCGCGCTTCTCGGCGCTAGGCAGGCGGGTTCCTTAATATAAAAGTTCGGTTTTTAAGCGTGGTGGNGCACTGGATGCGCGAGGCAGTGTCGCCCTTATCGCTTCCGCGCTTCTCGGCGCTAGGCAGGCGGGTTCCTTAATATAAAAGTTCGGTTTTTAAGCGTGGTGGAAGGTCCTTACAAAGAGCTTACCTTAGCATCAAAAGCTTACAGCTGCACGCACGCGAAGGTGAGATGGTTTGCTTGTCGTCGACTCCGCGGCACCCGGATGCATGCCGGGTAGTAACGGGACCTCCGGCGGGTCAAGGCCGTCGACTGACCTTCTCGTGGCCGTCCGGCGCCGGCACCTCCCGTCTGTCTTCCGGTACAGCTCTCGTGTGCACTTCCGACTGCACTGAGTTAGCTCGCTGTTTGCATCAGTATGTGCTGTGTGGTGGCTGTAGAGACTGCAGTGTTGCCAGATCATCCAAGTACAGTTTCCCGCGAGGTTTGCAAAAAAATAATTCCCGTTTTACTCCCGAGATCCCTGACCTCATTCAATTGAAATATAATGTACGACCAACTAAGTTTACTGTTAGTTTTTCTGCCCTGATTTACTCCATTTTATTCCCAAAACTGCAATATAGAGTGTATATAGTAAATAAATGAAGAATTATGACAAAAAGACTGGAAATGTTCGAGATATAAGAATAGATTACAAATTTTTATTTTTTTAAATTTACGAAAATTTTTAAGTAAATTTAAACAAATAAGTTTGGAGTTTTTAGTTTTTTCTAGCTTATTCCTTCCCCCCCCCCCTCCTAGCTACAGATAATTCTCGGGAAACAGGAAATTTCTCCACATGGCAACCCTGAAGCCGTGTTCGAATTGGCACTTATAGTTTACTAAAACGTCACGTGACCAGAATTAGTCGACTAAAATGATGACGTATTTGGTATTTGAGTATGTCACGAAACTTACCAAAATGCAAAATAACAAATCTTTAAACAAGTGACTGTCGACGGCGTCCAACTTGAATGCCACTATGGTTATTTCTATTACAGGTTTAAAACAAAGCGTGATTTCTTATGGGAGAGTTTGGCATAGGGAATATTTTCGCCGTGCGCTGTACTTCAAAAGGTACCTTTTAGTTAAAATCTTAAGCTACGCGAATTAAAAGGGAAATGTGTCACGAAGTTATTTTATATTTAATTTATGATTATTGCAATTATCCTGTTTTTTAACGTAGAAAATAGTGAATATTTGGTACTTTGCTGACTAGTGGGGAAATGTTTACCTTTTCCAAACTTTTAACATTGATCTTCCCAACCTGTAGTAGAAGTAATCTTAAGGCTCCCGTCTACCTGGAGCTTTATTCCGCGTCTGAGGCCGAGAAGTGCGGAAGCGATAAGTGCGACACTGCCACGCGCAGCAAGTGCGCCATCGCCGCTAAGCGCAAGGCTCTGCACTGGCGTGCAGTGTTCTCGTCGCACCGCGTGTACCTATGGGACTTCTAGCGGTGACCCTGTCATTGTATTGGTGGAAAGTATGTGGGAAGGTTCAGTGCAGGGCCCGTGAGTAGTTTTGTATGGATCTGACGCGTTTATTCTGAGCTACGGCGCTTGCCGTTGTAAGTCGTTTTGGAGTACAGTACTCTAAAATGGTCGTTCCTAACGTGCGTGCCATTTTGGAAAGCACTCAACAGCCCTCGTCTGCAGTGTGTGTTCCTTTCGTAGATCGGCACGCGGGACTCACATTTAATAGTTTCGTGGGCAAACGTGTATTTCAAACACACTGCAGCACAGTTGAAGCGCAACGTAGGCGGGCGGGACCCGTAACGCTACTAAAAACTGAAATACTAAATTGTTAATTGGAACACGGCCTGAGACAGTGAAACTGCAGGGATGCTATAGACTATTTGCGGTTCTTCACATTTTTTGAATCAAACCTTTGAATATTCACTCCATGTATTATGTGTTTGGTTGTTCCCNCTATTTGCGGTTCTTCACATTTTTTGAATCAAACCTTTGAATATTCACTCCATGTATTATGTGTTTGGTTGTTCCCTATATATGTCGTCCATCACAAGAGTTTAATACGTGTTAACATAAAAGTGCCTTATTTTTTACTTAATATAACTACTACTTAAACTTCATCTATTAATTATATTATTTTAATTATATTATTTCACTTATAATTAATATGAACAAAAGCAGGGAGAAAACAGTTGTGTTGGTAATGCCTAGTAANCTATTTGCGGTTCTTCACATTTTTTGAATCAAACCTTTGAATATTCACTCCATGTATTATGTGTTTGGTTGTTCCTTATATATGTCGTCCATCACAAGAGTTTAATACGTGTTAACATAAAAGTGCCTTATTTTTTACTTAATATAACTACTACTTAAACTTCATCTATTAATTATATTATTTCACTTATAATTAATATGAACAAAAGCAGGGAGAAAACAGTTGTGTTGGTAATGCCTAGTAANTTAATTATATTATTTCACTTATAATTAATATGAACAAAAGCAGGGAGAAAACAGTTGTGTTGGTAATGCCTAGTAAGAAATAGTTCTTATGTAAAATTATATTGCACAGTATGTGCACGCATGCGGTGCGCTGTCCCTTTGTGTAATGCTATAAACTCGGTTAAGCTTCGTTTGCATGAGGCGGAGGAATATCCTGGAAGTAGAACTTGGAGTAGGGCTTTAGAAAAGTGTGAAGTAACGGCGAATTGACTAATGGAGCCTCGTGGTTGGCTGTCGCATGTACGCACGCACGGCACTGCTACACGCGGGGGTTGCCCCTGGAAGAAGGAAACGTGGGTCTTAGGCAGCGCGAACTCTCAACGCTCATCGGTATTCTTGCTTACGCTGATAGCGTGCGTGAAGTCCCGTGCTTGCCGGGGTCGGAAACGTGAGTGCAGAGATTTGGGCGGCTCTTAACAGCGAGGCCTTGAGAGCCAATGAGGGTGCGGTGAGCTGCGCATGGAGCAGCGCCGGAATTAAAGGGCGGGGGGAAACGGGAGATCCCCGAGAGAACCCACGTACCAGCGGCATCGTCCGGCACGATTCCCGCATGGGAATTGAACCCGGTTCGCTGTAGTGGGAGGCGAGCAGGCTAACCGCTCAGTCACCGCGGCCCCGGGGTTGGGGGACCTTGCCTTTCTGCTACTGGACTTGCCGTCCCAGTTCGCGTCGAGCTCCGGTCTTCAGTTTTCATGAAACCAAACAATTTAACTGCTTCTTGACGTCGACTGCCTTGCGACAAATTGGCTGGCGGTTAGGCGAGCAGTTCGTGGCCAGTCTTCCGTGTTCCTTTGTAGTTGCACGTCGACATTTTCGCCAGTCCCGTAGTGGCGATAGCTGGAGCCACGGAGCAACACATACGGACGAGGCTCTGTGCATAGCAAACTTCTCAAGTCGTATACCAATACGTGTATAAAATTATAAAATTAATGAGACAAAATAATGTTACTAAAGAAACGCAATTTCTGGAGGATTATTTATAGGACATGCTAAAATTTTGAGAAATTTTCATTGACTTCCTACAAGCAGAACGATCACTCTTTTTTCTGATGTCTGCGTTGAGCTCGCTCATTCTCGATAGAAACAGCGCAATTACAAACTACTTGAAGTTGTAATAATTGTAATAATTGTAATAATGATTTTGAAAACGAAAAACTTGTTTCTTTACTTACTAAGTGTTATGAAACTTTACCAAACCTAGTAGTAAATGTTTCTTTGTACTTCGCCCCCCCCCCTCCTTACATATCCATGTTACCCCAATCTAACCACATCCCTGATTTTCGCATCAGGTCAGTAAGCCTATATTAACTTTGGACTACCGGTTAGTACTTCACATTCGGCTGTAGAAACACTCAACATAAACTTGGGTAGGTGTAGCGGTTAAACATGTCAAATTCGACCGATAAACACGATACGTTAATTCAAGTCTAAGTAATTACGCACGTTTACATTTATTAGATTAGACCCTTGCCTTAAAAAAAAAAACAGGACCAAAGTATTTTGAGAGAGATCAGATCAACTGTTATTTTGGAAGTTACCGAGCCCTCTCGCTCGTTGTTGGTGCAGTTACTTAATTATGGCAACGTTCATCTGATGTATTAGCCATGAAAATGACAAGGGCCACACTTTTGTATCCTTTTAATGACTTTGTGGTGATGGTAAATGTATGCGCCAGGTGTCGACAAATTTTGTTGTAAGATTATTTATACGAATGTTTATTTTGAAAGGCTGAATGTGAGGAGAAACTTAATTCCATATCTGAAACGTCTCGTTCACTCGTATCTTTACGATATCAGATGCCAGACATCGGTCGGCGTGGAAGTACGTATATCGCTCGCTCGAAGGGAAGGACGGCGTAGACATTCGACAGCAGGTTGGTGCTCGCAGATGCTATCGGGAATTGGACACACGAGTGTCGATGCGCATGCGCAGGGCAGGGTTCGCTGCCGGATACGACCATACGCGCATACCAAGCTGCGCAGCTCACGACTCACATCGGCAGTCTGTCGCAGTTTGGAGGAGTAGCGGTAGTGCGCGCACGCGTGTCGCGCGAGTGCTGTAGGTTATGGAAGAGAGAACAGCGTGGACTTAAGTGGAGTACCTAGTGAAGTCTATGCGCGGTTTCTTCACACTTTTTCTATCAAACATTAAAAAAATCACCTACATATTTGGTTGTTTCCCAAATATGTAATGTCACACAAGAGTGTTATACTAATTGTGTTAACATAAAAGTACCTTATTTTCTGTTAAATTGGAACTTTTACGTATATTTTATCCACAGATTACGCTATTTCATTTATAATTAATATGAATAAAAACAAGGAGAAAATAGGCGTGTTTGTAATACGTTATAACAAATAATTCTTACATAAAATATTTTTTAACTGAGTGCGCACGAATGTGGTGCGTGCTCACTTTGATGCAATTTTCTAGACTTGGCTAAGCTTTGTTTGCACGAGGCGGAGGAATATCCTGGAACTAGAACTATAGCATGTCTTCTGAAAAGTAGGAAGTAACCGAGAAATTACTATAGTCAATATTTAAATCCTCAAGGTCACTCACGGCTATAAGGAAGCATTGCGATGGCGATGGAAAATAGCATAAACAATCTTCGCGTGTGTTCATTTTCCTCAGAATTTTAGGCGGTGGCTATAGCAATTTAACACAACAATCTGTTTGGGAAAGATACAGCATTGTCGCCCTAATCTACAACGATGTTTTACAGAACAATAAATATCGTAACCGAAGAGCTATTTACAGATATTTTATTGCTGACTTTGACGCTTTTCAACGACCAAATTTATTTTCAATAGTCATATTTATGAGTGGGTGACACGAATTTAATTTCTGCCCTATAAAAATTCATTAAAATATTCCATAATTTTTTAAAATTTGAATCAACAAAATATCATGCATTTACTCTCGTGTGTGTTATTATCCGCGTATTTTTTTTTTTTGCAATCATAAAACATAAGCGTGTGAACTAAGAAATGAAGATGGAAAAGAAGCCAGAACAGTTACGGGAAATAAGTTACGGCAGTAACTTTGGGCGGATGGATGGATCAAGGCACCGCCTTCTGACGGACATTCCTTAGACGGGAATACGCACTTTGAAATAAAATGTAAAGCAGTGGATCTGCGTTTATTTATCTTCGGTGGTAAATTCAAAAATTTTGATATAAAGAAGTTTAGTATAAATGTTCCCGCTTTTCTCATGGAAATTTATTTCCAACCAAAATATATCTCCAAGGATTGTAGGACGAAGGATTGTTGTGAATTGCTTTCAACTGACTGACGAAAAAACAGACCGATGACTGCCGTATGCGATTGACTATTGTGAGTCCACCTTAAGTCAGTTCTTACGTAACTAAGATGATCTAACCTAGTTTAACCTTAGCCATACTGGTTAGTTTTCTAGGTGAGATTCCTTTATTAAACAAAATGTTTTGGAGAAATATAACGTATGAAAATGAATGGTCGGAGCGGACGACCTAGTAGTGGTCCCACCACTGCAGTTGTTCGCCTGAAGCGCGATGCACTTGCAGATGCGCTCCGGGAGCATGGAGAACTTCACGCCTCGAGCACGTCACAGCTGAGAGGACTGGCGGATCAAAGCGCGGAGATAACGCGAGGGCTTCTCGGGAAGGCGGTCCTTAGCGCGCCGCGGGAGAGGACGGAGTGTGTGTGGGCCGCGTCGCGACGGCCGTCAAGTGCGGCTGTGGGGGCGTCCAGACGCCCTCCAGTCGATACCAGCGTCTCCCACGTGGCGCCCTACCCTGTGCGTGCCACGAGATTTCTCCC
>NQII01002323.1:189547-205818 GCA_002778355.1 Clitarchus hookeri
GGGGGGGGATAATATTTAAACATAGTCCGAGATGCTACTTTTAATACATTTCGGGTTTTGAAAAAAATTATTTGGGAGGCCTTCGATATGGTCAAAAACAGACATTTTCACACCGATAATGAAAAATATTCCACGTTAATATCTGCGAAACTAGCGTAGGACTCTGCAGCGGACTTTTTTTTTTTAACTAACTTCCCCCGATAAAAGTACCACGGTAAATGTATTTAAGTGTAAGTTTGCAGGGTGGTAGAGGCGACGGGGCGTTTGATAGGCTTGGCGTCGTCGTCCTTATCGCTTCCGTGCTCCTGTGCCCCCGACGTGGAGAAGCAGGTCGCCACGAGCGTGCAGACTCGCGAGTGGCTCGCGTGTCGGGCACGTGGTCGCCACGTGCAACGCCAGCGCCGTGCGGTTGGCGAGCCTGCGCTGGCACAGTGTTCGCGCCGCAGACCAACAGCGATGTAGTTGCGTACTGCGACGCGAACGTGCTTTCGAGAAAGGAAAACTTTCAGTGATGAACCTGAAGACAGTCTGTGGCGGAACGCTGTAANCTTTCGAGAAAGGAAAACTTTCAGTGATGAACCTGAAGACAGTCTGTGGCGGAACGCTGTAAAATATTTTGTGCGAAGTTTTGATTTAGTGTCACAAACAAGTTAGAAAGAAAGTTTGTTCGTAATTTCTCTGAAATTTACTCTTTCGGATTCCTTCGCGGTACATCGCTAAGCTAGAAGGGAGGTGGTCGTGGCCTCGCACTTGGAAACGCCGCACATTATCTGCGTCTCCCGAAATGATAACACTGGAACCTTCATCCAGTAACACTTTGCCGGCCTATACACCTGCGTTGCAAAGCTCGACTTGGTTTTTAAAATGTGTTAAGGACTATCCAGTTCGCAAAAAACTGCAACGCCAGNACCTGCGTTGCAAAGCTCGACTTGGTTTTTAAAATGTGTTAAGGACTATCCAGTTCGCAAAAAACTGCAACGCCAGTAGAATCAAGTAATTCTTAAGCCGTTCATAGACGACAATATATGTGGCACTGACTGAGTGTACAATAGGCAAACGTCTGTGTTTGATACAATACATTCCTCAGTTTTAAATTAATTTCATGTGAAGGCTGTTCACGATAAAGTGAGCATTTTTGAAATCAACCTTTGAGAAATGTCACTGCCCCTATCTGTGTCTATTTCACCGGGGACACTGAGTGGCATGCGTCCTGTAATGTTGGTAACAACGGAGGGAAAGGAGTTATGTCTTAACGTTGAAGTAAAAGTGTTAGGTAAAACGTTTGTGAAAACTGAAATGATTTCTCTTTTTTAATTTATCAAAGTGTAAGACTTGGCCAATTTGTAAATTATTTACTTTTCTAATAATTTTATACTTTCACTTGACCGACGCAAGAACTAAGTGATCAGGCCCGTGGGCAGTGTTGATATTGCACATTGAGGAAGAATACATATCGTGCGCAAGCAGATCTCTAGCAGGGCTTTCAAAAGTGTTCACTTTACCGTTAACAGTCTATACCAGTAGTTAGTGTTGTAATACATTCGCCAAGGTGTTTGGTTATTTCCCAGAGTAGTATTATCCTGGAGTAAGGATCTGTTGCGCTAGAAGAGGGGACGGCGGAGTGAGACTGCATTAGTTGATTGACGGCGTGGCGAAAGAAACTGTGCAAGGATTTACGGCTGGCCATGGGAAAGCAATAAGCCTGCAAGTTGCCACTGTTTAGCGAGTTGGGGACGGCCTGGCCCCTGACGTGCAGGCAGCCCAGCGCGCAAGGCTGCCGTGCGGGTCGCCTGCGCTGTCGCTGTCAGGCGCCAGGCCATTAACCTTGCACGCGAGGCGAGCGAGCGGTCTCTGCCGGATTTGGTAGAGGTAACGGGACTGCCGGCTATCCCACGGCACACTTTCCTTATATTAGCTGCCGGGGCCTGTAAACGCGCCCGGAGATGGTCCACGCAGCATCCCGTCCCCGGGACCACACAGCCGACACCTGCTGCGAGGGATGTCGTAGATTGCACGAACAACGAATTTAATTGCACGTGCCAATTTGTATTTTTACACTTCCCTCTTTTGAGAACTGGACNGTAGATTGCACGAACAACGAATTTAATTGCACGTGCCAATTTGTATTTTTACACTTCCCTCTTTTGAGAACTGGATGGGCAAACTTCAAACAGCGGATTTAGCCACTTCAACTAANCGTAGATTGCACGAACAACGAATTTAATTGCACGTGCCAATTTGTATTTTTACACTTCCCTCTTTTGAGAACTGGACGGGCAAACTTCAAACAGCGGATTTAGCCACTTCAACTGAAGTCTCTTCGCGGTATCTTCACACTTTTTCAATAGAACCTTTGAAAAATCATCCCGTATACGACGTGTTTGGAGCAGGTGTGTTGCTAACGCCTATTAACCCATTCGAACCCAGTGTACACAATTGTCCACATTACGCACGTGTAGGTAGTTTTTGGTCTGTATTGCACACTGCGAAGCTCAAAGGGACATGATTTTCCTTCGGTAAATGATCCGCAAACAGTTCCTACTAGTCTAGGTCAAAATTTGTTCATATTAACTGTAACCTAACACACAGCCTACAGCTCATTGGCTGTGAGAAAGAAAAAAAGTGCTGTGTCTTCTTCTGTACAGTAACGATCATAAAAGTTTTTGTTTGCGACACCGGATGCCGTAAATTAAAGTGAATCTTAAAGGGTTAAGAAACAGTTCTCGTGCGAAATATGATTAAAGTGAGTACGAATGCGGGAATCTGGTAAAACATCAAATCTTTCAACATCGCTGCAGCCGGAAAAAGATTGAACGGGACAAACGACGACTGACGAGAATCATTTAACGTGACAGACGTACAACCCTTTCTCAAATTGGCGCAGATTTCAATGCCTCCTGCATACCTTCAGACATTAGTCGAGTTCATGCCACGTCGTCTTGCGGCACTTCTGCTTGCTCGCGGGGGCCCTACACAATATTAGACAGGTGTACCAGTTTTTTTGGCTCTTCAGTGTACAATGGACGTTGAAGGAATACTATTAAGTACTACGCAAATTATCGTTCCTAAAAATTTTCATAGCAATATCCTCACTCTCAAACACAGACAACGATTTGATAGGAGTGTTGACAATCAGGGTGTCTAATGATCATAAAAAAGGAACGAAATATAGTATGTTGTCAGGAAATTTTCTTTTTTAAAGTCCACCTCAATGTCGATTGATTTTGTTCTATGCGTTAAGTGATAAAGGGTTAGAAGCATAAACAATTCTATAAACGGTAATGCGTAATACTCTCACTGGCGATAAAATTTGCGCCCCTAATGGTTGCCACTGTGCCACGCGTTGTCTAGACATCCTGTAAATACAATCCGCGGGCATACACCACACCAAAACATCACTTAGCCCGGGGATAAAAAACTTCTCCTCCCGCCTTAGCGGAGGGTCCGCTCGACTGCCGAGGGCCGGAGTAACGTAACTTGCACGCGCTGCGGAGGAGGCGACTACACTTTCGCCTCGGCGACGCCGCGAGGCGCGCACGCACCCGGTCACGCGTGCCGGAGCGAAGCACGAGCGGCCGGCTACACACGTACCTAGGCACGTCACGGTTACCTCCAACTGTTCTACTCCCAGGGTATTCCTCCGCCTCGTGCGGACACAGCTTCTTAACTAAGTTTAGAGGATTGCGCTGAATAGACAAGGCACCGTGCTCATTCTCATTCTGTCATACTCTGATAATTATTTGCAAAAAAAACTATTTCTTGCTAGGCATTACCAAAACGCCTATATTCTCTCTGGTTTTCTTCATGCCTATACATAAAATATAAGTAAAAGTTCAATTTAATAAAAAAAAACATACTTTTCCGTTGAGAGAAGTATAAAACGCTTGAGATACATCGCATTTTTAAAATGTAACCAAACACGTCATAAGTGGGGTGATTTTTCAAAAGGTTTGATCTAAAAAGTGCGAAGAAGCAGCAGCGAATAGACTATGGCTACCTGGCGCTGTTGCCAAGCTTGCAGAAGCCGGCCGCCAAGCGACAGTGGGAGCTCCTGTTGGCGGNGGGGGGGGGATGTGGGTTATCGTACAGTTAGCCGGAGGCAGGCAGTTCCGTTGGGAACCGGAGCCGAGTCACCCACTGCGCATGCTGGCACGCGCCTACACTCATTACATGAAGAGGGGAAACGAGGGAGAGAGTGCGCGCCGAAGGTGCGCAGTAGCTAATCCCTGTCCCAACATTGCACTGCTCTTCTGCCAACACGACTGTCATGAACGACGCGACGCGGACGGGATTTGAGGTTGTAACACTGTTTAAACAAGTGTTTTGAGATGTTTGCTATACTTTCTCTAACAAATTTTTTAATGCCGTTACATTCAATTCAAACTGGTAAAAGTATTTTATTCATATAAAAGGCCTCGTATTTTGAAAATTATGATGTATGAACAAACACGTAATCGCTGCTGACCATGTGACTTCGACAGATGTATTGGTTTGAGGTAGGTCAATGCGCGGAATACGATAATCTGTCTGCCTCATCTCTAGTCTACAGGTGTCCCAAGACTGGCTCGCTGTTTGCCTCAACGCTGTCAACAGCACGCATACAACTGTCACGTGGGTTTGACCTTCAGTTTTTAAAGGGACTCTTGTTGGCAACGGTGTAGATGAATTAAGTTCGGAAGTATATTCAACTTCCTCCATTGTCNGTTTGCAAGGGGGGGGGGGGGTAAATATTTCACACGTGAAAATGTTTCACTAATAAAAAAATTACAGAAGCAATTAAGAAATTGCAATATTTGTGTGCAAAAAATCAAAATAAAATTTCCAACAAAAAATATTTATCCAAAAAATAAAAATGCAATTGTTACGCAACAATTTAGACAAAATTCCCACCAAAAATTATTCCTAAAAATAGTAAAAGAGAACACGAGAACCCACAACAAACGGAAAATACAAATTTTATCTGGATAAGAACATCCAGTAGGCAACTGATCAAATAAAATACACAAGAAGTGAATATTAAAGATAAACACAGAAATATGTAGTGACAACACAGACGGTAATAGTACACCAAGAAGAAACAAAGTGAGGATCAAGAAAATCGAACCAGTACAAAATAAACAGAGAGAAAGAAAAAGGAGAAGAAAAAGACCTGTGCAACGCTCAACTCGAGTCTTGCACGCCAACTGCGGTGAAGCGAGGTGAAGATTGAGCAGACGAAACACGGGGGAAAAAAATTCGCTGACCACTGGTGCCATCCGCCATGTTGACCACATGCGGAAATCCTGGTTCGACACCGCCGACGTGAGCCGCGTGTTCTGGCCACTAACACAACCGCGGCCCCTCCCAGATACGATGCAATGTTTACCGAAGAAATCAGTTACGAAAACACACTCGCACACACCCAGCGTAATTGTGTACATTAACAGGTGCACTGAGTAGTATGCACCTAGTAAAGTTGGTAACGACGAAGGAAAAGTAGTCCCATTTTTTATCTTTAAATTAATAAAGCTAGGTAAATATTTGTGAATATCGAAACTACTAATCTTGCCTGCTGGTTTTTAAATGCGCGTAAGAGAGAGAAAATTTGTGAAACGTTCCTGATGACTCCGCAGTTTCACTAGACCGACGCATGAATAAAGTGATCAGGCCCGTGGCAATGTTAATTTCACATATGGCGGAATTATATCTTAAGCAGGGCTTTCAGAAGTGCTCAGTTAGCCGTGAGCAGTCTTTGCCGGCATGTTTCACAGCGTAAACAAAAGAAAGCGCATGAGCGGGAATATAAACTCGGTTTGCTCGCGGCACTGTTGCAATTCTGTTCACTGCGGTCATCAGTAATTATACTGATCGTACTTTTAGTTTATGTATCCTTTCGCCATCGGCTGGTGCCTCAAGTTGCGGCTGTATATTTTACTAACACACGCTCAGCTAATCCCTTTGTCATTGTGATGCTACACGAATTTTGAGGAATTTATAGACGGACATCTGTCTAAAAAAAAAAACTGAACATTAATCAATTATTATTAAATTGAAATTGAAGTTGGCAGAACGGCGCCGGGAACCCGCAACTTCACGTACCTTCGTTCACGAGTGGTTGCATATGAGGAAGGCGAACAGAAGTGCCGTATGTACGCAGGCCACCACAAAACCAGCTGCAGGCCCTACATCGCCAAAGCTGCTGTTTGCGTGGCGTTGGAGATGAAAAGCAATGGCTTCGAGCAGCCTTCGCTACTTAATTGCTAGTCTGCCATTGTTCACGTTGCTTGACAAGCGTGCACTAACAAGCTACCACTAGCGGCGCCCACGTACCTCGAGTGTGTGTTGTCCTACGTGCAGACGCTCTCCGCTTGCCGCGCCAGTTCCCCCCGTCTTCGTGACGTGCAACTCGTGCAGGCAGTCCCGTCAACTTGCGGACCCCCGCCGCTGTTCTCCTACTTTCTATTTCAATGTAATAATATATTAATGTTCCGATCATTTTGCTACTGCGATTGATTGTTTATAACAGCCCGTAGATGTCGGTTCGAACTTCGATGCGCAGTTTAAAAACATCTGGTGTATCGCCTAGCCTCACTCGATCCCCGTATTTTTGTCTATTCGCGGTTTTTCACACTTTTTGAATCAAACCTTTGAAAAACCACCCCATGAATTACGCATCCGATTGCTTCCTAATTATGTCATGTATCACAAGTCTTTTTTATACATTTGTTAACACAAAGGTACCTTATTTTCGCTTAAATTTAAATTTTATTTATGTTTTATGTATGAATTATAAAATTTAATTTATAATTTACATGTACAGAAACAATGAGAAAATATGTGCTTTGGTAATACGTAGTGAGAAATAGTTATTATGCAAAATATTATTACGTAGAGTGCGCACGAATGCGGCGCATTGTCCTGTGGGTGTAATTTTCTATACTCGGCTGGAAGATTTGTTTGCGTGAGGCGGGGGTATAAAGTAGAAGTAGAACTTGAGCAGGCAGGGCCTCACGAGAGTTGTAAAGTGGCCGTGACGCGAGCTTGCAGACCGTGCTGCGCGCAGTATTGAAGAGGTTGGTAGTGGCGCTGTGCGTGCGCGCACGCGTGGCGTGATGCAAGAGGCTGGAGATATTGACCTTGCCGGCAGTGTGTGCCGTCTCCGGAGAGGCCGCGATCACTGCTCGGCCTCGAGGTGGCCGTCTCCCGGGGCGGTCTGCCCAGTCAGTGTGACGGAGCACTCCAACCAGCAACCCTCTCTCTGCGCGTCTCATGTCTTAGGTTCGGCGCCTTCGCTTGACAACGTGTGCAACACCTGGCCAGGCCTGTAGACTCGCCACACTACCTCTTGAACAAAATATTTTACTAACTATTTTTATTTTAAATATGTACTTTTGCATACACTCGCCTAGTTTTACATAATCTGTAACTATAAATAGCGTACAAATTGTACGCGTGTATATATTACATACATTTATTAAATTTTCACGTAAATGTATGTGAGCGACGACTTTGTAATAAGTGAAATTGACACGACAAGCATTGGAATTATTTGCAAGTAATCTCACTGGATGTACGGTGGATAAATGGGCGTTGCTTTTCGGAAAACATATTTTAAAAACTATTATTAACATGTCATAATTCCACATAGTGTTTTAAAAGGCCTGAATATCGCACTGCTGCAGATTATCACGCAGTTTTAATATTGCAAAATCGCTTGCTGTCATTAGTTTAAAAAAAATTTCAAAAACGCCTAGTCATTTTAATGTTATTTTCCGTAAATAAAACATTTTGAATTATACGATGGTCTTGCATCAGGGTGCTATATACATGCTGGCAACGTCATGCGAATGGTCTGCCAACATAACAGTTAAAATTTGTGGTTTACTTTGTGCTGTAACGTTGGCAGTACCGCAGAACGTACTTCAAGAAACAAATGAATAAGATAAGATTCCATCGATATATTGTTGAGTTAAGGCTGGGGTACAGTTGAGTAAGCACAGACTTCAGCACAGACACACAGAATAGAATACGTGTGTGATGACTCGCCACAATTACGCACAGCATGCACAGAAAAATAGCAAAATAGCACAGGCGAGGCGAACAGAAAGTTTGCCTATATACTTAACATTCTTGTGCGTTTGTGTCGTGTAGTGGGTACTACCAAGTTCATTTGACGATGAAAATGGCTGAAAAAGTGAATTGGACACGTGATCAGAAAAAATAGCGGTATACGTACGGTAATTCGTTTTGGTAGACGATTGTAGTGAGCATAACAAAATCTCGACGTTTCGTCTACTACTTAGCATAGCACGGCATGAAAACAGCAACCATATATAGGCTATTTACGGCAAAGTGAGCACTTTTGAAAGCCCTCTCATTTGGAATAACAGTCAATAAATGTGTGTTGTTATAGCCTTAGACGTTAATTATTGAGTGCAGTGGAATATATACACTGTGTTTATTACTTACATGGCAATATTTTATTAAAAAGGTGGTTAATGGCAGAAAGGAAAAAGTAACTTGGCCTCCAGAAGTGCTCACTTTACCGTGAGCAACCTATAAATAACAAAATTATCTATAATTTTCCAGTCCTGCCAATACGCGTAAGACAATTGTATCCAAGATCATATCTTTCAAATTTACAGGTAACTTTCTAAACTTCTGGGTGTGTGCGGCATCAGTTCGCGCCCACAGTAAAATAATGTTAATTTAAAAACATAATTTTTTGACTTACATCAAATTTCTGTAAAAAAAAAAACTAGAAAATATTTATTATAAAATATTAATTATTGCAGTATACTTACACATATTTATTCATAAACGTAATACGCTTTACATGAATCTTTCCGATAACTAGGGTATCCTAGTTACAATATTTTACTGGGGGTGCGAGTTGTAGCTTTAAGAGTTTGTGCTGTTTTTTGCTTAGCTAGGTTGTTTTTGGGCGAGGGGGCCGGGGGGGGGGACATGTGAACAAAAATCAACAAAATAACTTTGCTTACTTTTAGTAGAAGTTAGTGTAAATTATTTCCCAAAATCATAGAAACTAAAGAGACCATTGTTGCTTAACTTAAAAATTATAATCACTTTTAACCAAATATTTTTTTTGGCTTCGTAATAAATTAATAAAATTTTGTAATGACTGTTGGTTTTCTTTTCTGGAGCAATTGCAGGGCCCACACAAAGTCCTGCTAAACCCTTAGGGTCAATTCACGGGATTCCCCGACCTTGAGACCTCTTACTTATGGATAGATGGGAGGGAAGACTGTTTCGGGAAGCAAAAATACTCTGCCTTTGGGAAGGGAAGAAGGTTGAACTGTAGAAACTCACAGCTTGGCTTGGCAGCCTTCCATCTGCTTTACACATTACAGATATTTCTGAGTGTTGGNAAGGGGGGGGGGGCGGCTCTGGGCCACCCCCTCGCTACGCCATTGCTGTGCGTGTTGTGTATCCGTGCGCATGCTGTGTGTGTGTGCTAAATTAATTGTAACCTGGCCGCTTCAATTCTCTCCGTGTACGCTGCCGGCTTGCTAGAGGGCGTGTGTTGAGGTTGTGTGCGCTAGGGCGTGTGTGAGGCAAGGATACTTCTACTCAGGTTGGGAAGATCAATGTTAAAAGTTTGACAACCAAATATTTTCGCCGCTGCGTAAGCGCTAGTGTCGCATGTGTATCAATTTTTTTTCTCTATATTTTCTACGTTAAAAAACAGGATAATTGCAATGAACATAAATCAAATATAAAATAACTTCGTAGCTATGTAAAATCTTAATCTTTTATTATTCACGCAGATTAAAATTTTAATTAAAAGTGACCCCTTTGTAACACTAGCGCTTACCTAGCGGCGGAAATTTCCCCTATGCCAAAGACTCCCATAAGAAAACTCGTCCTGTTACTAACCTGAATAGAATTCACCTTGGTTGAGGTTATGTATGCCAGGGCGCGTGTTGAGGTTATGCATGTTAGGGCGCGTGTTGAGGTTATGTATGTTAGGGCGCGTGTTGAGGTTATGTATGGTAGGGCGTGTGTTGAGGTTATGTATGCCAGGGCGCGTGTTGGAGGTTATGTATGTTAGGGCGCGTGTTGAGGTTATGTATGGTAGGGCGTGTGTTGAGGTTGTGTGGGACATGTTGCAGCGTACGGCAAGGTGTTCCTGGTGCGGAAGCGCGGTGGCGTGGACGAGGGCCGGCTGTACGCCATGAAGGTGCTGAAGAAGGCGACCATCGTGCAGAAACGCAAGACGACGGAACACACCAAGACTGAGCGCCAGGTGCTTGATGCGGTGCGCCAGTCGCCCTTCCTCGTGACGCTGCACTACGCCTTCCAGACGGACGCCAAGCTGCACCTCATCCTAGGTGAGTGCTCTCTCTCTATCTCCCGCCTCGTCGGGGTTATCTACTGTATCCCACTCACGGTTATCTGACAGCTATCGAAAGCCCTGCTTAACATATACTTGTATGCACGTCGTGTATTCTTCCGCCACATGGGCCTGATCACAATATTTATGAGTCGGTCAATTGGAACTGAATTTATTAGAATTGTGAATATTTTACAAATTTGCTCATTCCTCTACTTACATTCATTAAAAAAAAAACAACGCAAAATATAATTTCAGTATTTACCTAACACTTTTAATTAAGCGTTAAGACATGGAACTATTTTCCCACCGGCGTTACCAATTTTACTGTGCGAATGCCAGTCAGTGTGCACATTAAAATATATGCAGTAAGGGGCAGTGACATTTTCCAAAGGTTGATTTCAGAAGGGCTCGTGTAGCCGTGAACAGCCTAGCTTACATATTTTATACTTGAGGTCACGTCAAGCTACGAGGAAGGGTTGCAACGGGCGCCCCCAACACTACGATATGCGTTCCCGAGAAGCTGAAATTCTCGCAAACTAAATCTGCTACAGCAGGAAGTTTTATGTTAGGGAATTCACATCAACCACATTGTAAAATCGTGCAAAGGCTGTTCACGGTAAGTGAGCACTTTTGAAACCAACCCTTGAAAAATGTCACTGTCCCTACCTGCGTGTATTAACAGGCACGCCTAGTGGCATGCGCACAGCAAAGTTGGTAACGATGGCGGGGAAGTAGTTCCAAGTCTCAACGTCGAATTGAAAGTGTTCGGTAAACATTTTTCAATATATACAATTTGTTTTTATGTCTGATTTTTTTGAATTCATGTAAGAAAAAATGTAAAATATATACTTTTTATGATAATGTTACAGCTTTGTTCTACCTACGCATGGATAAAGTGATCAGGTCCACGGCAATGTTGATTTTACATATGGCGGAAGGATACACAATGTACGTACAAGTAGATCTTAATCAGGGCTTTAAAGTGGAGACAATGCTACCAGAGAATCGTCCTTTCTTGTACCCTGTGTTACTCATTGATGAGCCACTGGGGGAGGGGGGAGTTAATAATCCTAACTAATATTATAAATGCGAAAGTGTGTTTGTTTGTCCTTCTTTCGCGTCGCAACGGAGCAACGGATCGACGTGATTTTGTGTACAGAGATAAGTTGGAGGGACGGGAAGTGACATAGGCTACATTTTATCTCAAAAAAATATCTCATTTTCTTAGGAAAAAAATGTTACTAAAAATAGCGCTCGGGGTGCAATGCTGCGTCAATGTAAGTTGTTAGTGTAGGACGAAAACACAATGTCACACAAAAAAGCCATAGATGCCCTAAACCGAACTCTACAGGATATACGAAACAACAGACATTATGGATGGTTGTATTACTGGCTGGTGACTTCCGCCAAACTCTACCGGTTATTCAGAGGGGCACACCTGCAGATGAAATCAAAGACTGTCTCAATTCAGCTTGACGACAAATTTGAGAGTGCACCTCTACAATGACGTTGATGCAGGACATTATGCTGATACACTATTAAAAATTGGATATGGGTGGTTAGAAACTGATACCGAGGGCTGTGTCATTAACGGGTGATTTTAGTAATTTGGTGCAGAGTGATACGGAACTTATCGCTAGCGTTTACCCAGATCTACAAATAAATATATATGACGACCAGTGGCTATGTAAAAGAGCGAAAAATGACATCGTTAGTGCCCTGTTCTGTGTTTATGACCAGTATCTGTCTACTAACAAATACCGTTATTTCTCCCTATCAGTCTGTTACGATAACCACGCGAGCGAAGCCGCGGGTAAAAGCTAGTAAGCAAGTATTTGGGAGTGGTAGCCCCTCGTGGATACAGCGCCCGATGTCGCAGCAGGACTTGCTGGCGTCATCCTCGGACAACTGCAGTTGTGGTCGAAACGTCCAGAGCTGCACATCGACCCGGCCATGACCCACGACGCGCCCTTGCTCGAGGCTTCCCTGCCTGCGTTAGATCGCCCTTGGACTGAAAAGCCCAGCCCTGGAAGTGAAACCACAGAAGTGCAGCTCAGTCCACGTGATCTCTTATAGTATAGACCCTTGAACGTTGTTGTTCCGCCTTTGGATTGTGACGTGTTCTGCTTTAGATGCTTGCAGATTCACAGATGCTTTAAAGATGGCCATGAAATTGATTGTGCTTAAAGCAGACAGTCCTTCATGCGAAAATTTTTTGCCTGATGGCAAATCGTAGATGAGCTACATCACCCCCCCCCCCCGACCAAGTACTTTTTTTTTTTGTTGTGAAAGTCAAAATATTTTTATTTTAACTGCGTGTTTCTCATTTAAGGTTGGTACTTCTTTGTATGTCAGAGAGGCAGACTTAAATCCAACGAGACTTTTTTCGTAGCGCGTATATTGCATAAGCTAATAGTTTAGTTTGGAACTGCGTTGAAGGCCCTGTATTGAACCTTCCTACAGATTTCCCACTAATAAAATAATGGAGTCCCCGCTGAAAGTCCCATAGGTAAAAGTAGTGCGACGATAAGACCGGCGTGCGCGCCATTTCAGAGCTGTGATCGTAGCGGTGATGGGACATCTGATGCGCATGGAAGTGTCGCCCGTATAGCTCCCTCGTTTCTGGGCCTCGAACGCGCGAAACAGTTCCAGGTACATAGGAGCCTTCGACCATCGTCGTGGTGGTTCCCTCTGTTTGCTAGATAGTTGGCGAGAGCGAGAGAAGCAGCTCCAAGGTCGGCGCGGGCCGTCGGGAGTATCTCGCGCTGGACTAACGACTCGCTAATGGCAGCCGAGTGAGCAGTCAGGACACTCTTCGTTCAAGGTCGGCTGTGGCAGCACGCTTGTGTGTTGTGATCCCGCCGACTTCCGCGCTGTCGCTCTGCTTTGCTGTGCGATGCCTGTTCGATTCCCGCCCGGGGTCGCTCCCGGATTTTCGCACGTGGGGAATCGCCGCTGGTTTTCACCGGCACTGCTCCGTACTCGCCCCTCTTCACACTCATCGGCTCACAAGACCTCGATTTTAAGAGCCGCCCAAATCTCTTCACTCACTCAGTGCAGATCTAGATCGCACACCTGCCCCCCCTCCTTCCCAGGTACCACCATGTTCCGGACACGGGTGTTTGTGATAGCAGCGACTGGGTCCTGGGTTGGAGAAGAGTGAAAGGGTCTCCCCCAGGGAAGAAGGGGGGGGGGGGGTTATTCCCTAACCACTTTCACCGGTGGTACATCTCGCTTTCACTGCGGCCCCGCCGCCTGTCTGCTATCTCGCACCCGGCTTTGCTACTGCCGATGTGTTTCCATCGTGACCTTCTGGCAGTTCCAAGCTGCCAGGGACACACATCAGTCGACGAATATCAGAGTGTAACACACATCTGCTGTGGCGTTTAAAAACTTTTCAACTATTTCTCCCCTACTCAAACTTTTCTTAAAGTAATTGCCCGAGCTAAACGACAAGACTGCCTACCGTGGAGCATTATTAACATTAGCAAATTTAGCGGTATCTGTTTTTAAGTAGCGCACTTGGCACGTTCATGTTCAGTTTATTTTAAAATCATAACTGCGTTAGAATAAATTGAAAGTTATTTTCTGGGAAAAAGGTTTTCGGAAAATAAAACATCCATTATCCAGAAATATATTCTGTAACAAAGTTAAGTTTATGAATTCAGTCATTTTCATTTTCAGATTTGACACCCTCCACAAATTAGTTTAGTGTACATAGTGTTTTTCCGTATATATTTTTTTACGTAGTTTAATACTACGCTTATTTTATACTGGAGTTCACATGAATGTCGAACGTTAATTTAAAAAAAAAAAAGTGGATGGCAACATGCGATGAGCTTCACAGGTTAAAAATACTTTCTTTGAAACTGGTTTTGTTACAAATTATATCTGCAACTGTGAAATATTATTACACGTCATGAAAGCCAGCGAAGATTTAACTGCAGATGATACTTTGAATTTTTCTCCTGCCTGCAAGATAAATGTGCAGGCAAGATTTCAAAACTGCGGTTCTTAGCTATTTTAGTAAAGCATTTTGTTTTTAGCTATCCAGAAGGCCACAAGTTAAAAGCAGCAACAGTAGAATGATTATTATATTTCCTGACAAAATATTATATATTCTACAACATTTACGGAAACGCAGATAACACACGAAAACTCTGAACTGACAGAAACTATTTTATTGGGAAGTTTACGTACAAAACTTTTATCCTTAACACTGGGAATGCCTTCAACGTAATAACTATGTGCTGTGCGCGGTGATTGCTAGGATTTGTACGCGTAAGACTTAATGTCCGTGCTTAGGGTGGAGTGGAAGTGGAAGCTTGTTGAACAAGTGGACTTCTCTGCGGGTAGATCCTTATCGGCGCGCGGTCGAGCCGAGATACCCGCGCCGGCGCCGCGGTTACTCCTCACGAGTAGCGCGATGACTCACGGGCCTCGCACAGGACGTTGAAACATTCGGTCCTGGCTGGCAAATACCATTAACGCGCCCGTCTACCTGGAACTTTTCCCCACGTTTAGGCCGAGAAGCGCGGGAGCGATAAGGGCGACACTGCCACGCGCATCAAGTACGCCATCGCCGCTAAGCGCAAGGCTCTGAACTGGCGTGCAGTGTTCTCGTCGTGCTGCGTGTACCTATGCGACTTTCAGCGGTGACCATATTATTTTATTAGTGGGAAGTCTTTAGGAAGGTTCAGTGCAGGCGCCTATAGTAGTTTTGTATGTATCTGATGCGTGCATTTTGAGTTACAGCGCCTTGGAAAGGCCGTTTTTAGCGGTTTTGGAGTGCTCTGAATTGATGTTTCTAACGTACGTGATATTTTGAAAGTACTTAACAGCTCTCGTCTGAAGTGTGTGTTCTTTTCGTAGATCAGCACGTTGGACGCACGCTTAATAGTTTAGTTGAGAAACGTGTATTTGGAACACTCTGCAACGCAGTTCAAGCGCCAGGTAGACGGGCGCCTTAACGGGCGATCCCAAGTGTCACGTCCTGTCCTCCTTAAATGCCGTTGTGCAAATAGGGCAGATCCGGATCGCTAGCAAAAAGAAGAGAAACGGCGACGATGCAGCAGCTGTAACAGGGAAATGGAAGAATCAGAATAAGAAAACACTACGTCTTTGTCCCGTACGCGATCATTTAAGGGGAACCTCCCCCCCCCCCACATATTAGATTCTTGGTTTTTCTAGCTTATGTTTTTGGAAAAGAAAATTTTGAAAATTAACCTTACACAGCAGTACAAAAATAACGACTATACTCTATTCGTGGTTTCTTCACACTGTTTGAAAAATTACCCCATGTTTAACGTGTTTGGTTTATTTCCTAAATATGCTGTGTATCACAAGCTTTTTATACTTCTGTTAACATAAAAGTACCTTATTTTATCTAAAAATTATAATAATTAATTTATAATTAAAATGAACAAGAACCAGCGAAGAAACAGGTGTGTTGGTAATGCCTAGTAAGAAATAATTTGTGATGCAGAACATTATTGCACCGAGTGCGCATGAATACGGTGCGTTGTCCCTTTGTTGTAATTTTCTAGACTTGGTTAAGCTTTGTTTGCACAGGGCGGAGGGATATCCTGGAAGTAGAACTTCAGCAGGGCTTCAGGGAAGTTGGAAGTAACCGCGAATAGACTATGGCATCGCTGTTCTCTGCGTGCCAAGATCGGCTTAGCATTTCCCGCGCAGAACCTGCTACTAGCTCTCCTAGCGGCTGTTGGTGGCATTTGCTCCCGTCTAGCGCGATCTACGCACGTGTGAATCCGCCCCCCGAGTAACTTGGCAGGCCACACGACGACGCCACGGGCGAGGATCGCCTTGTACCAGTCAAGGAAACTTTGGTCTAGAAAATAACAGAAACTGCTGGTTCGATCCTTGTGCTGCTGTACTGTCATGGTGGAAGCGATTGCCGGGGGGGGGGAGGGGTAGC